>JADNRX010000350.1:0-57104 GCA_015501595.1 Hymenopellis radicata
GAGCTTTAACACTCATTCAGGATATATTGGTGACCACGGCAACACAGCTCAGCAAGTATAACAACACGGTAATTGCGAGGTGACTGTCATCACCACAAGCACTGCGACCACGATTACACGGGCACTGCAAGGATGACACGGGCAAAGCGACCACCACACGGGTACGGCAAGCATGGCGACACGGGCTTCGCAAGCATAGCAACACGGTAGCTGCGACTACGACAACATGCGCACAGACACTGCAAGTACGGCGACGGCGGCACGGGTACGCGAGCACGGCGACTGCGGGATGAGCACAGCGACGGCGGCACGTGCGAGCACGGCGATTGTGGGATGAGCACAGCGACGGCGGCACGCAAGCACGGCAACGCAAGCACCGCGACTGCGGCACGCGAGCACCACGGCGACCCGAGCACGACGACAAAAGCACGGCAATACAGCAACTTGGATATTGCGATACGACGATGCGAGCACATCGACAAAAGCACAGCGACTCGGACATCACGACTGGGATACCGCGCTTGACATGGCACGGTAACTGCAACGCTGACGGTACGTCAATTTCTAGCTTGATGATACAGTAATGGTCAGAACCTATCATATATTCTGTACTCCATGTTGTAGCTACGAAATGTGTTATACCTACTAGTGCTACAAAATTCACCGGCTTTCCTCCCTCTATTGTTCCTAAGCGCTGCGCACAGACACTGCAAGCACGGCGACGGCGGTACGCGAGCACGGCAGCTGGCTGAGCTTACGTAGCCCACCTTAAACGGGCGACTTATGTAATAAGCCCAATCGCGGTACAGACCCCGATATAAACACTAGACTACTCTACTAGTAACACCGGTCTAAGCTATCTAAGTCCGAACCACCGCTGTCACCTTAACAAATCGCCGTTTTCTATGCCCTCATTCCGGAATTAACAGGGTTTCATTAATCAATCATTGATCGCCGTAAAAGCGACGCGAACCACCGATACTACACACACTGTCCATCAGTGTGATGGTCAATGATGAAAGCAAGCTGCCAGTGAAAGCTTTAAGAAATCCTGCATCATAAGTCTGGGGTAGTGGGCAACTGACTATAGGTCAGTATGCAGGACAATGCTACATTGTCCTGGCCCACGTACAAGATGTGAAAAAGGACGGGACATACTTATTACACTCGGTATGTGGCGTGGATGTTGATTCATGATCGGAAGGCATCCGCAACCGGCAGTTCCATTTCGGGACCTCACGCCGTTTTCACCACCACGCAGTCTATCATATCAATGTCGCCAACGGCCAATCTCCGGACGTGACCAGCTCGCTGCGCAATCACGTGGCTGCGCTTATTAGTCATTCAAGACCCTTGCCCGTGACTTCTGCGCCCCAGTCACGTGCGGATCCTGTTCTACTGATTATGTGAACCTCAATAAGCGAGATGTGATGGAGAACAAGGCTTTACCAAGAAGACATCGGCCGAAGAAACTAGCGCCAGGTGTGTGAGAAGACTCGAACTGGAACTGGAAGAGTCATGCCAAACGAATGCCGCGAGTAACAATCCTCATCAGCGCCTCATTAGCGTAATCAGGGTCCTACGCCACAATTGATGAGCTCTGGGTTCGGGAAGCCTTCAGCCACAGCAAGGACTGTGGATGGGCTCGATGGGACTTAGCAGCAGATTATAAGTCATTCTGTGGTAGATGAACACAGAGAATGAGGTAGACTGCTTTGCACTGCTGATGGACCATCCGCAAAACCGGAATTTGTGGCGCTGATAGGGAAAACGGCTGGGTCCAGAAAACGGGAACGGATAGAAGTGATCAGCCCCAGTTCATGGGTACAGGGTCTGGTCTTCTAACCCTTGATATAGGCGCCAAAACTTAAAAGGTCGATCCGGAGATATGTACGCGCGAATTGAATGGATGCTGGCTCGGTTCGCCTGTCATTTTTGCAGAAAGAAAACTGTTGATTTGCTATGATACTTCTGTTTGTACGTTTCAATAAGTCAAGGTCGGATGCGGAAGACGGGGTTTCACTCCTTCCACGATATAAGCACTGCCAGCACGTTACTGCCGCCAACATATCGAGACGTACCACCATGTCATCCTACCAAGGTCAAAACGGAGGTCGGTCCCCCAGATATTCACCGCCCAGCCAGCAGTCACTGACCGCGGCGTGCCCAGGATACCCCCGACTCAATGTTGGCCATACGGGTCCTACCCAGACGCCAAGTGACTGTAAGCGCACCTACGACTTATCATTAGAAAGCAACGCCGATCAATGGGACCAACCCACAGATTACATCGTCAGAGAACAAGCACCCCCTCTCAGGAGAACAACGCTCTTGACATACCCGCAGACCGCGCCCCACTGTACGTTCTAGTTGATTCATCAGCGATTTACGTGTATTGAAAAACGTACAGATGAACCTCAAAGAGCCGCGTACACACCAAAGCCCAACTTCGGTCTTCCCAATCAAGGTCTTGCCTATAACGCGTACATCGAACCCGCGCTCCAGAGATCGGCGCCCTTGCTCCGCGCCAGCTCTCATTACTTGCCACAGCAAGCCACCAACAACTTCCACGGCAACCATGTGGCGTACCCGCCTCTGAGATCGGGTGTAAGCGCGTACATGCCGCAGCAGGGGTCGGCGTCGGAGTCAAGCACAAGTAGGTCGCTCGAACATTTTTGTTTCGGATACGCTGACTATCGTTACAGTGCGCCACGCCCAGCGATGGATCGAGATCGCGAATGGTGGCGTCGACATAAGCCAGTCTCTCCCATCGATGGGGGACATCATCGACAATAAGGATATCATCGTCCAGTTTCCAGATGGTACCATCAAGGACGTCAGGACCCACGGCCATGTCGTTACACACCGCAGGGCGGCGAAGGCGGTCAAAAAGTGGTACACGCAGAACACTGGTCGGTCGGGCTCTCTGTTGAAGGGCTTCCGCGTCGTTAATGGCGTCTACATTGCTCATATCGTCTGAACGCAGACATGGTCAGCATACTCCATCTAACCACCCAAATTGCGACGAACCTTTGACCATTATTCCTTTTATGCATCCTCTCTATTTAATGTTGCTAACTCATGCACGCTGGCTCGTGGGCATCCCACTATCTTCATCAGCACCTCTGGCACAGGAGGCGGAGATGTTACATACCTACGTGCTCTACCACACGCCCCGATTGCAGGACAATCATCCTTCCTTCTTTCCTTCCTTTGCGTTATCTCTTCATTCAACTGGGTCTTGAAGACTCGGGGTCCTGTAGGGACAATCTCTGTAAAATATATTTAGGAATCAACTGAAGTCAATGTAATCAGTCCGTACCTCAGTCACTAGCGTCGTCGATTACGCCAGCGGTATAAGAGTAGTGCGTTGCGCACGGTGATGCTGAGAGTACGAGACGAAGTGCTGTGACCCACTGTTCTCACGACCAAATACGGATGGCATGTGCGTTACCTTTTCGTCTTTAGAGCGACTAGAGT
Source organism: Hymenopellis radicata (assembly GCA_015501595.1). NCBI lineage: Eukaryota > Fungi > Basidiomycota > Agaricomycetes > Agaricales > Physalacriaceae > Hymenopellis > Hymenopellis radicata. The sequence goes on from JADNRX010000350.1 coordinate 3,481, forward strand.
GGCTCAATTGGATGCATTCGTCAAGGAAAATCAAATGACGCCGGCAGCGAACTCGACTTTAAGAATACTGTGATATCAAGATCCTCCGAGAGTCGTGAAAATCTGACGCTGGACATAATGTTCGATTGGACGGTGAGACCTTGTCTATGACCTGTCAAATTCTGGGTCAGAACAACGAATGAACTAAAGGATATGGTATGCATACGTCAAGACTATACTTCGGCAAGGCGCTTGCCAGAGAATGCGACAGTGTATTCTGCAAGACCGACTGCGATACCCGATATCCCAAATACGGATCCGAAAGAATGCGTAAGGAAATTCCGGGACTTCCTTATCGCTTTGTCGTGTGCTATCCTCGCATCAGAATTGTCAGAGAAAGACAATGACAACATAAACGTACTCGGCCTTCAACTCATATCAATCAACGACCCATGGAAGAGCATCCCACGCCCAAATTCGTCCAACAGACGTGAGCGATATTTCGAACTGCATGCTCAGACCCAATCCTGTTCCCGCCGATGTCAACGGTTGTGTCAAATGCGGACCAATGAGATCGATGATGATTCCAGTGCTGATGGATCGGCGCGCTGAGCGTTGGGTTTATCAGGCGCGCATTGGCTGGCTGAATGAATTTTGTAAATTTTCTTGGAAGAAGGTGGGGAGGGGGTCGAACGTCTGAAAATGTGGACGTTACAACATGAGCAGGTTGAGCCGGAGGAGGTATGAAAACTACCGAGAAAACAGCAGCTCCGCCGGAAAAGTATGTCTCTGCCGTGGAAGAACTCAAGGGAAGGACTGAAAGAGAGAACGTCCTGCCGCCCCAAACGAATGTTGCGAGGTAGAAGTGTTGCCGCGCCGAAAAATATGGCTACGAGACGGCGGGACCATGGGGTGACGTTCCCGCCTAGGTTGACTCCGAGCAGGCCGAGGATGGAAGTAATGCAGGACATCTACATATTTGGATTAGATGCTTTCTGGAAGATAGTCGAGATGATATACCAGTAGGAGGCTCTGAACATCGATGTCCCGAAGTTTGAGGTCGCTCTTCTTCTGAATGCTGAGCTTCCCGAGTTTGTTTGGAGCTTTGAAGCCTGTAGACGTATACCATCAAGGACAGTACTCCTCACGTTTCTGCGATAGTTCCGCCGATGGATGCGCCGAGGGCTCTGATTTCTAGCTGAAAGATGGTTGGTATAATTCCTTCACAAAGAGCACAAGACGCGTACACCATAAGAGCTATTCTTCATAGCCTGGTACAATCCTCTACATGAAATGGTACGCAATTATTTGCGAGATCATGATCAAACCGCCGCCTCGGAGACACGGTCAGTTTTCTCTATACGCAAGAAGAACGGTATGCATACCTCCAAGCCCACAAAAAGCGCTAGCCGTAACGAGCTGCAGCAAGTTCTGACTGACCCCACCATTGAACATCCTACCAAGAACGCGCCCAACGTGAAACCATATACCGGTGTCCGTCCAAAGATGCCACCGAACCGACGTCGAGACGATGAGGTAGGACGTCGCCACCCATGCGAGATTAGGTCAAACTTGGCTAAACGCAAATTAGCGACTGATTGCAGAACAAAGATTACATGGAACACCGTGAAATTCCCGGGCAATGTTCGTCGCGCCAATAATTCGACAATGGTCAGGTTTCGTTTCGTTTCGATTGGGTTCAAGTTATTGCCCGGCTCGGGGGAAGAAGTGCCAAAAGACTTGAAGCGCGAATCGATGTCAACGAGATTGAGTATGAGTATGAGTGATGGTTGAAAGCAAGGAAAAGGAAGGACAAGCTAACTTGTCAAATGCCCCATTTAGAATATTGCCCCTATTTACGCCCAACTACGTCTGACTCTCTTTCTCTCCATCACCTCGCACAAGACGCCGTCTAGTATGCTCATTTGCGTGGCTAAGAGCACGCGTCTGCAGGTGTTGCCACGATATCCCTCTATCTCGACTGTGCGCGCCGGGCCGTCCATTTGAAGAAGGAATGGGGAGGAGGGCCCGTTACCGCGATTCCCGCCATGTTCGCACTTGCCGGCTGTACTCCTGACTTTGGCCTTCTTCGCAGTAAAGGAAAAGAGACAAGGTGACACGATTAGGAATTGGAGGTCGATGTAATTCCCTGGACTCCTTCAACGGCGCCATCCTCTTCTCCTTTCTTCCTCGGCGTTTTGACCCTTTAAATGTTACCTGGCAAGTCAGTTCTTTCGTTGGGATCCCATACTGACTGCCTACCGTAGCCGGCGTGACCTAACGGTTAAGCGCTGAGCTGTGGCGATGCAACCTGGATGTCTTTTTCTCGGCTGCGACAAGCGTGTGTCTTCGTGACAAGCCGGTTTTCCTTGTTAACGCCCACGACCCGGGAAGTGCTGGATATATACGGTTTTGGTCTTATTCCAGATTGAGTGAGAGATTCCCGCCATGCTTGTTTCCACCGTCAACTATCTAACTGACGGCAGAGGTAGCGCAGCGGTCTACTTACCTTCCGTCATAGTTCCGGGGATCAGAATGTATTTTTGTGGTACGATTTTCCGCGGCATGTTGATGTTGGTAATGTGGACACGTATCGCGTTCTGTCGTCACATTTGTTGAATCTGTTGGAGTTCCTCTCGGCTATGTCTGTTGACGCTTGACCTAGCACAAAATGTCAGTTTCAACTTTCCTGTTCGCGATCCTATTGCGAGTCAGACTGACTTTGTCTTTTTTTCTAGATTTTTGTCGCCCATCTAGCCTAATGGTAGATGTGGCAGATGTAGACCCGGCGCGCGTAAGCGTTTGAATGTTTAGCTTTTTGTTATGCTACTATGAATGAGGATCATTTATTCTGCGCCACCCGCTTGGCATCTCCCCCCGTCCGCTCTTCAGGCTCATCATCGTCGTCCTGGTGATGTGCTGCGTTCGTCTTCTCGTCTGTGCATCATTCTTTCCTCTCGTCTACGCATCCCCGACGTTTTCCCTCTCGCGATCACTGCCTCTCGGGATTTGCTTTGGAGCCAAATGATGTGCAACGGGAGAGAGAAAGGACACAGTTATTTGAAGACGAGTCACTGCCCAGCGATATCACGACCTGAGGCCTGCACTCGTTCTGGTAGGATTTGGCAGTTCAATAAACGGAACGCCGTACCGGGATTCCGGACACTCTTTTCTTTTCCCCCGTCATGACATTGAACTCACTGTGGACCGGCGTTCCTAAGCTCTACGAGCTCCAGCGCGTATTAGAGGACAAGGATGCTTGTGGAGGTGAAGGAGAGGGAGACTCTCCCTCACTCGATTGGACACAGCCTCTTCGTCCTCTCCTCATACACGCATCCAGTCCCAGGTGGAGGAGGATGGCTGGTTGCGGAGAAGAGGTGAAATATGTGGTCGTCCTGCTCCGCTTTCAAACGTCAATTGCACTTCCTTCCGTCCTCGGTGGTGTACCGGTCACTAAGTACTTATCATGGGTCATACTATTGTCGGTATCTTTTTGTGCTCGAGTTCTTTTAGCCTGACCTTATTTCTGCCTGTCACTCACAACGATTTGGGGGCTGTAGTCTAGCGGTTAGTTGCTGCCTCAGTAGTGGCCCCATCCCATGGAATTCGCTTTTGCAGGTCTAAATTTCCGCGGACTGGTCTTGTGATGGGCAGAGGTTCAGGATAGGATGCAGAGGAGAGGCGCGAGTGGTGCTCCTCGCTCCTCATGTACCGACAGCATCTTCATCGGCAGCATACTCTTTTTCTTCCTTCTTTCCTCGGCATTTTTGATGCTTAGTCGGGCCCCCTCGGCAAGTCTGTCCTTTTGTTCGGGATCCTATAGTGACTCTCTGCCTTAGGGATCCGCGGCCAGTGTGGCTTAACGGCTGAACTGGCGGTTGTAAACTCAATGCCGCATAAGCTGCAACTATTTTTTCCCTGCTGCGTGAAGCGTGCGCTTGTGTTTGACAGTAAGGCGCAGCAATTCCGTGTCCTCTGCCCACCTCCAAGTCTCCGCCGTGACGCGGACGCGTACATCTGTGGGACAAAAGCGCACGAGGTCTCAGTCTTGGAGCCGCAGAAGGATCAGGAGCTCGCGATGTCTAGTGAGTATATATCCTCACGACGCCATTTGAAGAACAGGCCCTCGCTCCAGCCCTACGACCCGCTCCTTGTCGTATATCTTGAAGTGCCAACACTCTGCGTTGACTCTTCCCACATCCCATCTCTACACAAGCGCGACTTGGACTTGACTTGACTACCACGCGACTCTCTCGACCATGTCAGTCTTCACATGGATGCTCGCTGAGGGAAGAGGGTCCAACGCTCCTCCTCTCTCCTGTTGTAATCTGGGACTTGCCTGATGTCTTCGTCTTCTTTCCGCCTATCAATCATTTTTGTTGGCGTTTTTTGTGTTGGAAGTGCAGGGCTGTACCTAACCGGCTACCTCGCTAATGTGGAATGAAACGAGAATTTTTTATGTCAGTGTTTCTACTCTTCAGTGTGTCCTTGACTGTATAGTTGACCTACATAACCGAGCGAGTTTGGCCTAGCGGTTGGGCTGCAGCTCTTGCCACTCAGCCATGATAATTTATAGTGCATCACTTTTTCCGGCCTGTGTCTGGAACCGACCTGAGTTGGAGCACGTAGCGGCGGATCTCCACGGTACACATTCTTCCCGCTCCTCGTTGCCTTGCCCCTGGGAGCGAAAGAGATTTTTGAGGCGCGGATGTCCGGACCGGGATTCCGGACAGTCCTTTCCTCCGCCGTCATGGCTGAAATCGACAATGGATGCTGGTCGGCTCAGGCGTACGGAACGTACACCCCTGGCAGGCTTAGGACATGTCATCCTCAGGCTCATGGACGTCAATCTGCGCTTCTGCCATCTTCGAGCTCTGCACATCCTGGTCACCGCACAAGTATTCACGTCGTCTTGCGGTCACGGACGTTGCAAGGTGGAGGCACGACGCCGAGGGACGACACACTTTGACTGGTACTCATCGCTCCGACATGGCGTGGTCGCGTCCCACACGCCACCATAGGGAGATAGGACCCCCGAGTAGGAAGACGAAGACACCGTGACAGGAAGGAGAGGAGGCTCCTCTTTCCCGGCCATGCTTCAGCGAAGAGGGCCTCGGCGTGCCTCACGAGAAAGAAGACACAAGCTAGACACCTCCTCTTGTCGACGGAGGGCGCCCCTTGAATGGAAGAGACGCGGAGGACGATAGCGCACTTGGAAGCGGGTCTTAGAGAAGACGCGTACTACAATTCAGCATCAATGCGCGCTCCTCTTGTAATCGAGCGCCGCCCGCACAATCTAGTTTTCCTGTCAACCCGAGCGTTCCGGTTATCTGCTGCCAATGTGATGTTGCTGAAACTGCGTTGTTTTTCGGGTCTAGACTCGCGTTGAGCTTTTCGATTATCAAGGCATCCGCGTTCCAAGTCGGCGGCAGAGGTGGTATAGCGGTTACTTGCTGCCGTACTTGGAGTGATTGCGTCCTTGCATTTTTTTGGTCTCAATTTATGCGGGAGCTGGGAGGGGACGACTTGCCTCCGCCCTAATGTCAGTTCCCCCTGTGACTTGGACCCATAAACGACGAGCATCAGCAGCCGGTTTAACCTATTGGTTCAACCGGGTTAGTACGTGTTGGGGGAAGGTAATTTTTTTTCTTGCTCCGACGTGTATAAGCTATCGATATGCGCTCTCAATCCTCACTTTGCGCCCACTGTGTTCTTCTATATGATGGGCCAAGTACATCTTGCTGTACCCCGGGGCTGGAATGGGCGGATCACCTCACTTTGAGCTGCGTCCTTGTCTTTCTTTTGAAGCCTTCTTAAGGTTGGCATTAGTCGACTGGCTGGCGGCACAGTGACTCAACGGTTACTCGCTGCTCTAAACAGTACGTGAACAGTCGTTTTTTATTATTGCAGCTTGATAACACATCGCGGTTTTACTTACCAATGGCATACGCCAGGGAGCGGTAGCGCCCTGTGAGCTTCCTCTTTGTTCTTCACCCTTTTCTGACTCACGGCGGTACCCTACTACTACTACAGTAACGTCTGAAGTGTTTCCCTTTTGGGTCCAACTCTCCGTGACTGAGATGTTGCTGCTTATTCCTCGATTCAATCAGCGGTATAGGTGGTGTAGCGGGCTGCGGCGCCTACTACATACTGCTAATATGATGCGTTGGTGACAATTATTTTTACCTTACCCTAATCAAACCCGCGGGCTCTTCTCTTCAAGTTCCTCGGGCTCCGAGTCAGTGTTCACCAGCCGGCATCGTCATCCTAGACTTCTAGTGGCCAGTCTAGCCTAGCGGGTTATACTGCCGCATCGTCCTCGGCGAGTACTTAGTTTTTAGTTTGCCTGTGATCATGATAGTAGTACTCGATTCATTGCAAAGACCTACAAACTCGTTGTGGATTAGATCCCCGATTCCCCAAAAAATGGTAATTGGCTCTTCCCATGATAAATTCACATTGCACATGCAAACCGTTAGAGCACAGGTGCCTCGCTGACACGGTGAGCGCGAGCGCGAGTTGAAATGGGTGCCTGGTGTGTGCGGACCGGGATGCCCGAACCCGCTTTCCTTCTCCCACCATGACGTCTATCTCCAACTGCCCTTCACCTTCACTTAGGTGAGGATTACCGGTCACAGTGTTTGGCTTTCATTGAGTGAACCAGCGCCGCCATGTGTGTATTGGAGGCGAGCCATCTTCGGTTCAAGGGAGCCTGTTTGTACACGGCCGCCTAGCTCATCACTGCCAGAATAGCAGGCATCTATAGCCGGTTTAACTTAGTGGTTGAACTGATTACTCTACAATGCCAAACCGAATTTTTTATCTGGATTCTTTCCTCTTCCTACGTCAAGCGCCCGCCTACTCCTCCTGCAAGCCCTTCGCGCTCATCTTCAAACGCTGCCGCATTGGTTGTCTTTCCCGCGCATGCGTCTTCGCCCTCGTCTATACTTACTGTGTCCTTCGTCCGCCTGTAAATACATGATAGGCAAGTAAATTTTTGTCATGTCCTCTGTTTTTCACGCTCACGGCCATTAAGCCTTCCTTCACAGGGAAGCGCGTTTGACGTAGCAGTTGAACTGCAGCTATGGGTAAACAGTGATCGATGTGCACTAAACTTTTCAAGTTCAGAATGCGATTCGAATGCATCAACTATGTATGAGTACGTACTGTTCTGCCATTATCGTCGGAATGTATCCTCTAACGGCAGTCAGTGTAGCCTAACAGTTATACTGGAGCATGTGTGTATAGTCCTCGTTTTCTTTTCAATGCCGTAGAACGGGCATCGTCACAAGACGCAAAGGTAGAGTTGCCTTTCCAGTTGCGATATCTAAAAACCTCATGAATATTCGAAAAGCACTACAACATGAAGCGTCAACCGTTAGGGCACGGGTGCTGGTGGATGTGCGTCCGCAAGCAATTTGAAGGGCGGAACTGCGGACCGGGATCCCGTCTCTGCTCTCCTTCATCACGACATTGGCGTGCCGCCGCCAGCTACACTGCTCATTCTACTCTAACGAACGCTTTCACCACGGTACGGCGCGCGCATACAGATAACCACGATACGGTGGTTATCTCTCCTCCTACGATGGTAGCGCCTATGAACAATGGATCGGGTCCATACGCACCCGTTGCGACGACATCCGCGGTACTTCCCTCGTCCGGACCCGGTAGAGGAGCTAAACGCAAAGAGCATCCCGACGCTTCACGGCCCAAGACGACGAGAGCTTTTGACCGTTGTCGCGATAAAAAGACCAAGTAAGGTTTTGATTTATATGTGCGATTTGCAGTAGTATCTAATTTCTCAGATGCAACTTGAATATGTCGACAACGCCCCGTCGTCGTGCAGGATATGTACCTCTTTATCTCTGGAGTGCAGGTTCGACCTACCAATAACGGAGAGTCGACAGAAGAGAGTTATACGGGCAGCTGTGACTGAAAGGTTCGTCTTCTAACCTTTCGAGATCTCGTTTTCATCATGTCTCTGTTCAAAATAGAGGCTCGCCTGGCTCCCCAACTTTCAACGTAGCTAATATCGCCGTCTGCTAGTCCGGAATCCAGTGCCATTATACTATGCTCACTGATCCAAGTAAGCCTTCTCACTTCATTGTATGCGGTCGTTGACGTATACGTGCTCTCCAGTATCACATCTGAAAGAAAGTGAGGGCGTTTTCGCGTTGCAGCTCCTCCACAGCACAATAGACGGCTGGCTGGTGGCTCTTCCTCACGATTTCTTACATCTGAAGAGAGCTGTGCGTTTCCTAACAGGAATTTCAAGTCATCCCTGTATCCTGAATGTGGCAGTATTCCAGCCAACGACTACGACAGGCAACCCCGACGTCTGCGGTGTGCTTCGCGTTTCTATCGGATTTCTCTCGACCGTCACTGGGAGGGATCCTTGTCATCACTGCTGAGAAGGCGAGGGAGATCAAGGATCTCCCGCCAGGTAACCGATATATCATCATCGGGAGTACGAGGCTCGACTTGTCGGAATTTTCTGAGCCTTTCGTTCTAGTCGTGGGTCAATCGGAGATGGACGATTCGACGCCGCTGTCTCAGCCTTCTTCGGATGCGTATCCTGGGGATCCTGCTATATTCTCTGATGTTATTCTACGAGACGGTAGTGTAGCTGCCCGGCTCCTGCTTCGTTCAGCTTTCCACATCATATTCTGGCAATAATGTGGTGTATCTAAATTACCCAGGCGTGTCGACATAGCTTTGAATATCCTTCTTCGGCTTCGTGCGCGGTCGATCGTTTCTAGCTGTCAGTGTGTTATTTTTACAGGATGTTGTACAGTTCCGTTCCTACCTTGCTATCTTCACCGCGAGTTGGTTTCCTTTTTACCGACATGAACTGCTGTCCTTGTCTAGCACGCCCGACACACGTTCGCGAGGAATCGACTCAGAAATATGCGGTGACGTATCCCAACCAACGCGACCTTATGACGCATACTCACGATCAAGAAGCACTGCTGCCCGATTCATCGCCGGCTTCGCGAAAAGGTATATAAGCGAGGGGAATTTGGTAAACGTCCCCCATCTCCCCAGCTTTACCTTACCACCCAACTTCACCATGTCTGGTTCGTTCATCTTTCCAGCGCGTCGTATCGTGTCTTATCGTGACGTCTCGCGTAGATAACAAGAACCCCGAGCGCGTTGCCGCTGGCCTCAAAGCCGCCATCAACAACCCCGCTGTCGGTGACGAAGCCCGGGAGCGTGCGTCCGAGCGTCTCCAGAACATGGACGTCCAGTACACCGACAAGGACCCCAACGCCTCTAAGCAGGGTACCGGCGACGCCCACACGAATCAAGTCCTTGGTACGTTGAACTCTTGTTTACGCGCGCCTCGAGGCTGATTATTGTTGTAGGCGGCTACAAGGCTACTCTGAAGAACGATAACGCGGGAGAGGAAGCAAAGGCACACGCACGAGATGTGCTTGACGAGCATGGTGCTAGCTATGAGCCCATGTCGACGCGCAAGGAGAACCCCGACCCAGAGCGGGTTGCTTCCGGCTACAAAGCCACCATGAAGAGTGAGTAATTTCACGCTTTCGCTTTGAGCGTCTCTAATATCGCGCAGACCCAAACACATCTGAGGACGTCAAGCGTAACGCGCAGGAGTATTTGGAAGAGAACGATGAGGATTACTAGGTTGTTGAAGGTTATAATCCCGTAAATTATGCATATGTACAGCACGCAATTACAGTCGATCCTTTGGGTCCGTCACACGGTCAGAGACAATGGCTACTTGGTATCTAGCGTCCAATAGCGTCTAAGGGTTTCCCCAATCATCACGATTAGGAACTGGAGGTCGATGTGTGGCACGAGATCGCGTGGATGGTTATCCTCGCGTATTCCGCCAACCAATTCCTTGGACTCCCTCAACGGCGCCATCCTCTTCTCCTTTCTTCCTCGGCGTTTTGACCCTTTAAATGTCACCTCGGCGGGATCCCAAACTGACAGTCTACAGGTAACCTACTGTAGCCGGCGTGACCTAACAGTTAAGTCCTGAGCTGTGCATGCGATATATATGAACTTTTCTCTGCTGGTGCTGCAACAAGCGTCTGTCTCCTCCCTCACGCACGCACGCGCTTGTGCCATGCCTGTTCATTTTTCTCTCTAACGTCTGCGTCTTCGCTACGAGCTGGGTTTTCTTTTATACGCCCTCGACCCGGGTATGGGTTTGGTCCGGTGTCTCCACCGTCGACTCTCTAATTGCCGGCAGCGGAGGTAGTGCAGCGGAGGTAGTGCAGCGGTTTGCTTACCTCCGTCATATCTTACGGGGTTGCAAGGATGTATTTTTGTGGTACAACTTTCCGCGGCATGTTGATGTTGGCAATGGGGACACGTATCGCCTTCTGTTGTCACATTTGTTGGATCTCTCGGAGTTCGTCTCAATTGATGCTTGACCTAGCACAAAATGTCAGTTTCAACTTTCTTCAAGTTGTTCGCGATCCTATTGCGAGTCAGACTGACTTTGTCTTTGTTTCTAGATTTCTGTCGCCCATCTAGCCTAATGGTAGATGTGGCAGATGTAGAGCCTGCACGTGCAAGCGTTTGAATGTTTAGCTTTTTGTTATGCTACTATGAAAGAGGATCATTTATTCTGCGCCACGCGCTTGGCATCTCCCCCAGTCCGCTCTTCATGCTCATCATCATCATCCTGGTGATGTGCTGCGTTCGTCTTCTCGTCTGTACATCATTCTTTTCTCTCCTCTACGCATCCCCGACGTTTTCCCTCTCGCGATCACGGCCTCTCGGGATTTGCTTTGGAGCCAAATAATATGCGACGGCAAAGAAAGGACATATATATTTGACGACGCGTCACTGCTCAGCGATATCACGACCTGAGGTTACACTCGTTCTCGTAGAATTTGGTTTATGGACGGAATGTCGGACCGGGATTCCGGACACTCTTTTCTTTCCCCCCGTCATGACATTTTACATTGACAATGACTCACCATGGACCGGTGTTCTTGGGCTCTACGAGCTCCAGCGCGTATTAGAGGACAAGGATGTTTGTGGAGGGTGAAGAGGAGAGAGCGAGGGAGACTCTCCCTCACTCGATTGGACACAGCCTCTTCGTCCTCTCATCATCATCATCATCAATTACACGGCACGGACCTTTCCAGATTGCCGGACGCTAGACTACAGTATGTCACTACTATACTGCGTACATCTAACTACCACCTACTTCTCTAACAAGCCAGGATCACGGTAGGCTGCCCGAAAGTAACCGCCATGGTTGCACTTGCTAAATAGGGAGATGGACTTACACCTCCAACAGGCCAAACTCATAGGACTTGAAAGTTTTGTCTCTATTGTAGAACTGACAGGATCAGTAAGTGTTGTAAAGTGGAACTTTTAAGTTCCCACAAGTGCTAGTTTCAATGTTTTTCTTTTTGGATAAACGGGTGGTGTTCGACTCGCGGAGACTCCGAAAGGCGATCGGAGGCGATCACGGTAAGGTCCGTTCGGAGTTCTAATGATCAGGCTTTGCCGAGGACGGCAATGAACATTTGTCCGAACCTTAAAAAATTCTGGCGGCGGCTTGCCCGCTCGACAACTCTCGCGAGCTTCCTCTGCGAAACGGGCTGGCATATATATCCAGAAGGCTGAAACCTTTCTCTCCGGCATGCTGCAAGTGGCAAGGATGGACACCCCGCAAAATTGACAAGCTCAATGAAAAGAAGGTGTTTCTAACAATAAAATTGCTCTCGACGGACAAGGCCCCACATGTATCATATAGACGCGGTGGACAAACTTTCCGCTGTGCTTGTTTTTGCGTCGCTAGAACAACTCTTTTGTTTGATAGTGGTGGTTTAAGCGCTACATTAAATCTATTCTACGAAGGCGCTGTACAGCGACCTCCCTCGACGGACAAGGCTCAGAACGTACTCGCTAGAGACGCTCTAGACACCTTTCCGCTGTGTTTTTTGGTTTATTGCGACTGCTAAAGCGAGTTCACAATTTTGATGATGGTGGTATCGCATGGACCTTCCATCCCCTCATACAAGCATCTGTTTCACTTCATGATTGTCCCAGGTGGAGGAGGATGGCTGGTTGTGGAGAAGAGGTGAAATATGTGGTCATCCTCCTCCACTCTCGAACGTCAATTGCACTTCATTCCGCCGTCCTTGGTAGTGTAGTGGTCGCTACCTATGGTCATATGGATGCGCAAAAATACGTTTTTGGGTTCGACTTCTTGTAGCCCGACCTTATTCCTGCCTGTCACTCACAACCAATTGGGGGCAGTAGTCTAGCGGTTACTTGTTGCCTAGTGGTCCCTCCAATGACTGGAATTCGCTTTTGCAGGTCTGAATTTCCGCGGACTGGTCTTGTGATGGGCAGAGGTTCAGGATGCAGAGGAGAGGCGCGAATGGTGCTCCTCGCGCCTCATGTACCGACCGTATCTTCAACGGCGGCATACTCTTTTTCTTCCTTCCTCGTGCTTACTAGTTGGGGCCCTCGGTAAGTCAGTCCTTTTGTCAGAGATCCTCTCTGCCGTAGGTATCCGCGGCCAGTGTATCTTAAGGGCTGAACTGGCGGTCACACCCTCGTATACTTGGGCTGCAAATACTTTTTCTGCTGCGTGAAGCGTGCGCTTGTGTTTGTGTGATATGGAGTAGTTATCTCACTAGTCGCGTTACGTAAAATCCTCGTTATAGTAGTTGATCGGACCCTGTATTAACTTGTCTTTGAATTATCATCTCGTTTGCTTTACTTTCTACGGCGGACTACAAGTCCCATGTTGTAACTCGATAACAGACACGCCAGGCCCGCTGAGCACCCGTGTTAACGGCTCCCCGAGTGAGGGTCACACACTCCCTTCACTGGGTTACCGTGGGGCTAAGACGCGAGCCTTTACGCGTCTATGTATTCTTACAGGTTGACTCCTCTGGTGAGAAGTCCCGGACCGTGACCGATTCACAGTGGTGGGGACACCCAGGACTTCACCAAACCGGTGGAGTCAACCTCATTCGTCCTCGATGGCCGCTCATAGCGCCGTCGGACCTCATTCACATTACCGCGCCATTTCCAAACATGGACGCGTTGATCGGCAATTGCCGGAACGACTTTCCCTCCTACGACGACAAGATGTCCCGGGTGGCTGCTCATAGCGCCGCCGGACCCCGTCAATAGCCCTTCTAATCCTCAAATTCCGACCTTCAAAGCCTCCAGAACGTTTCAAGATCTCTCCAATTAGTCCCCGTGGCCAAGGATTATCAGGGACGAACACGCTGCAATTTCGCGCTGCAATTTCGGAAATGCCAGCAAATTTCCGCTTATACTAATGGGCGGCTTGACTATTCGTTCGCCTTCTCGCTCTCCTTCCATGTCCAACAGGAAGCAGCGTACGAGCTTACAGCAGGCGACCGACCCTCCTTCCAACGCCACGGGCTCGAAAAGTCCCAACACTACCGGTCCCGCCGTCAACGATCCCGGCACCTCGAAGACAGCTAGCGGTAGCAACCCTTCCCAGCGGACACAGACGGGGTTGCGTTCCAACCCGGATTACACGACTAATCCCGCTCTCAATTATTTACACCCGACTCCTCGCCAAATGCAAACTCGTGCACGATCTGTCTCTGCGCAGGACGTCTCGGACTCGCCTTCTAGGACTTTCCCAGCCCCATCTTCGCTCAGTCAACCCGCCAATCCCCGCCAACCATTCGACCTTAGAGAAGTCAAGGCGAATAACACTATCGAATTGGTTTCTTCTACTTCTAATCCTGGTCCTTCGACACACGACTACCCCCCGTCCACTTCCAAGACTGTGAACCCTCAGGAAGGAGCTGCTCATAGCGCTCCTCTTAACGACGAAGGAATGGCTGCTCATAGCGCCGTTCCCGTTCCTCTTGCCAACGAAGGGATGGCTGCTAATAGCGCCGTCCCTCCTGATCGTAGCGTGCCCATTGACAAAGGAAAAACGGCTGCTCATAGCGCCGTTCATTCTGAAGCGTCGGGCAAGGTTCAGTCAACAAAAGAGTCGGTGGTGGCGGAAACGGCTTCGGTACGGTCGAACACTCTCAGTGACGCCGAATCATTGTCTATCGACTCGTTAAACCGGATGTGGCAGCGCTCTAGCCACCCGCACGTCAGAATCCTCCTCAACGTCGGCCGACACTTCGAGCTCTACGACGAGGATATCGGTATCACCGTCAATAAATCGTATAATTACCGGCTCCTCGAAGACGAAGACCCCCTAGCAGAATTCGGCGCGGCAGGCGGACATTTACGTGGCCTATCTCATCAGCAAAGTATGCGTATTAGAGAAGCTCTGGTTCGTTGGTCCTGGCCGCTAGAGGACTTTTGGGAGGACGTCTCGTCTGCTATCGACGATCGAATCGACTATGAACGAAAGGAGATTCGTTGGCAGAACTTCAAAGTTAAGCTGCAGGGCGGGAGAGAACGAAGGGTTTGGTCTATTGGCAAGGGCAATAACGACATAGGATACTGGGGTCATTTGGTTCAAGCAGTTACCCAAATTCTAGAAGTGTTTCAGCAGGAATTGGGATCTAAGTCTACCAAGGAGCCTCCATTCGTATTAGACCAGCAGTTCTCCCTGATTCGAACGCTCGAAGGGCATGAGGATAAGACGACTATTGTCGTGGCCATGTCCGACCTAATTCTCAGGCTGAAATTGGCACGGAATCGCATTAGACAGTACATAAATGCCCTACGCGCCATGTATGCGCCGAAGAAGAGTCTGAGTGAAGTATCATCCTACGATTCCACCCTCCCGGAGATACGTGCTGAGGTGAATGCTTGTGCAGGGGAGGATGTCGTTTGGGCGTATGCCCTCCGTCCCGGCTACATACAGAAAGCCCTAACGGTAGACCCGGCGTTACGAGAGAACATTCCGCAGATAGTAAAGAATCTGGGATCCGCCTATAAGCCCGATAATCAATACTACCGAGAACGTCTGTCTGCGGCACATCGGTTATTGCCCCGCGACTTCCAACTTCCTCGTCATGTCGCCTTCGCACCGGAACCAACTCTTAGTGCCGAAAGCAATCCATTCGCAGAGACTCCTCAACCCGCCACCAATCCCGTACAGCAGGCCCTCATGCCTATACCAGCGTCTATATCTGCTATGCTTCATCACGTCACGAATAATCCGTCTACTGCTAATCCATCAGCTCGTCATGATCCCTTATATGGGGGGCCACTAAATCGTTCACAAGCTCCCGACTGGCTACAGCAAGCTCTCGCATCGCGCACAGCCACGACTCTTCCGAACCAACCGACTCCAGGATTACTCCCCAATCTCAACCCTCTAAACGGCCAGCCTCTTATTCCCCCTAATCCGGGAAGTACAGGCCCTTCAGGGAATGGGAATAATCCCCCCGTTGGAGGAATGGGAGGCGCTGGAGGAGGACTCGGCAGTGGTATGGGCGGAGGTGGAGGAGGGTTCCCTAACCCCCTGGCTGCTAGTAGCGCCGGAGGAGGTGGAGGGGGACCCCCAATTCCCCCGGCTGCTAATAGCGCCGGAGCAGGAGGTCCTCCCGATCCAGGAGCTAATCCCCCAGCGGGTCAATGGCCGAACGCGAATTTCTTCAGATTCCTGGAACAGTGGCAGATCAACAAGAAAATTCCTAGCAGCGAGGTACCTGAATGGGATGGGAAGGGATCTTCCCTCATAGCCTACCTTATTGAGATGAACGACCTCGCTCTTGTTGGTGCGGAAGTACACACCGGCATAGCTAGGATAGCCCCTCGACGCTGGAAAGGAAACGCGCGCGCATGGTGGGTTAACACGCCTAATGCGCAGAAAGAATTCTATTGCCAGAGTTGGGACCATTTGATGATCGCAATCCGTATTCGTTTCATGCACGAAGCTTGGTACCAAGAACGTACTCGCGACTTTGAATCCATGCGATTCCGACAATCTTTACACGAGAAAGAGTCGCCTGAGGAGTTTATTAACCGTCGCCTCGCCATGCACCCCTTCCTCTACCCTGACGACGTCGATGGTCCAGCTGTTGTCGCCCGAATTCTGTACACCGCGCCCATGGAATGGAGACTGTGGTTGAACACAACCTCAACAGGATCTATTCTTTCGCTTACCACTTCGGCTGCTATAAACGAGTCCGCCCTGGTAGCGGCCTGGCTTTCCAATACTACCCGTCGATTCCAGAGAAACGGATTTCGCTACAAGGAAGCGCATGTGGCCTGCGGCTGTGACGATCCAGGTTGTACGGAATTAAATTACGATGGCGCAGAAAATAAGGAAGTCGCCGCGGTTAATTCTCGGAAGCATCATAATCATGGAGCGGGGGGCAGCAATGGACCTCAGGAGGGTAGTAGCAGCGCTCCGTATCGAGGAAACGATGGGAAGTTCAAGTTCCCAAGGGATGATTCTGTGAAGAGTGCTAGACCTCTCAAAGCCGGTCGTACCTGCTGGATCTGCGACAGCCCATTCCATTTTGCTCGCGACTGTCGCTACTACGGGAGATGGACTGCCTTGAAGGAAGCCAAGTTAGTGGAATGCTCGTTATCGCCGGCACAACTAGAGGAAGATAGGGCAGAATACTTAGCCATGATTGTTGAGGTTACTATTGAATCTGACGAGCGCGTTGACCTGTACGACTCTGAAAACACTGAGATTACCGAGATTCCCACTTTCGTAGCCTATTCTGTGCATCGCGAAGACGCTGATGGATCGAGGAACGCGAGGAGACGACGCGAGATGGAAAGGAGGAAGGCTAAGAAAGGGAAGGCTCCCGCGGTGGCCGCTAATAGCGCCGCCAGCATGGAGGAATCGATTCAACGAGCAGTACGGAATCTGCCTGTCAACGAAGTCCCTTACGAAGATGTTCCTCTCAAAAATCAGCCTTCACAGACGGAGAAGGTCGTACACATTCATCCTTCGAGATCTATGCCGCCAGGATTTAACGCCATGAGCTCTCGCTCGCTGCAGATGGAAGTGAGGCTAGTGCATCCGGATGCCGAAGCTATAGCAGGTCGCCTGGATTCCGGAGCTGATATCACACTTCTATCAGAGGAATACTGTCTCAAGCATGGCGAATTTCCTAAACCACGACTGGGAATGAAGCTTCGCCTCTATCAGCTCACGGGCGACGCGAAAGTCCTAGGCTACGTCCGAATTCCATTGTATGTGAAGACTCTCGAAGGGACTACTCTGTGCTTCTCCACGGAAGCCTACGTCGTTAGGGGAATGAACGTTCCTTTACTACTAGGCGAAGACTTCCAGACGTCCTATAAATTTAACATCCAGCGCTATGATAACGGCGACCATCGTGTCAAAGTAGGCGAGTCGCCGTACTACATACAAGCTTCCGGTTCAAAGCACGTCGAGCTTGGCTTCGAAGTACGAAGGGCCTTTAGCGCGGAATCGATAGGCAGGAAATTTGCCGGAAAGCGAGCTTTAGCACGTCGTCAGCGTCAGGATCGCCAGACGGAGAAGGACAAGGGCTACGTTAGAGCGGCTCACGACTATACTATCCCCGCCAATTCTGTGTACAACATTGAAGTGCGCGCAGCCATGGATGGCAGGAAAGAGTGGCTGGTAGAGAAGGTAATCCTGGGACAGGAAGATGGATCTGTGCTTGCCGCTCCCCTTACCTGGATATCGGCGGATGACCCAAGGATACCCATGGCCAACCCAGCGCGACGCCTCGTTTCATAGAACAGGGGGAAGTGGTAGGATTTTTGAAGGATCCGGACAAATACTTGGACATACCGAAGTCTGTGGAGGAAGCGGAGGATCAGCGAAAGGCGGCTCAGCTTTTGAGAGAGATAGTAAGTGCGAGGTTGGACGCAGAGAAAGGGGATGAGGATCGGGCTGCTCATAGCGCCCAAGAAGAAAGCGATGACGAAATTGCGAACTGGGCTGCTTATAGCGCCCAGGAACATACGCGGGCTGCTCATAGCGCCCAGCATCGTGAAGAGAATGAACAAGAAGTTACAAACCGGGCAGCTAATAGCGCCCAGGTGCACGTACGGGCCGCTCATAGCGCCCAGCATCGGGAGGATGACGTGGCGGCTGATAGCGCCGCGGGCAAGGATCATGATGAAACTTCACAGGACGAGCTATGGGGTCCTAAGACTACAGCTCTGCCGGATGAACCGTCCAGCAGCGGAGTGAGCATTCCCGAATTGGTGAATTTTGGACCCGACGTACCTCCCGACATCCAAAATCGGCTGGAGGAAGTCTTGAGGAGGAACGAGAAAGCCTTTGGAGTCGGGGAACGACTCGGCGAAGCAGACGTCCGGGCTTCCGTGAATATCAAAGAAGGCGCCCATCCTGTGTCCTTGCCAATGTATAACGCGTCGCCATTGAAGCGTGAGGTCATCGAGAAGCAAATCAATGCGTGGATTGAGGCAGATGTCATCGAACCGTCAGTCAGCCCTTGGGGGGCGCCATGCGTAGTAGTGTTCAGAAATGGAAAGGCCCGACTGGCAGTTGATTATCGAAAATTGAACGCTATGACAATTAACGACGAGTTCCCCATTCCCCGGCAATCCGACATCCTACAAGCTCTCTCGGGATCTCAAGTCCTTTCCTCATTTGATGCCTTGGCAGGATTCACGCAGTTAAGAATGAGTGATGAATCAAAGGAGTTGACTGCGTTTCGTTCACACATGGGCTTATGGCAGTTCAAGAGGATGCCGTTTGGACTGAAGAACGGACCGTCTATCTTCCAACGATTCATGCAAGGCATATTAGCTCCTTATTTATGGCTCTTTGCGTTGGTCTACATTGACGATATCGTGGTATTCAGCAAGTCCTGGGAAGAGCACCTACTGCACCTAGATCAAGTCCTGGGAGCTATAGCAAAGGCCGGGGTCACGCTCTCTCCATCTAAATGCTACGTAGGATTCAACAGTATTCTCCTTCTCGGGCAGAAAGTATCACGACTAGGTCTGTCGACGCATGAAGAGAAAGTGAGGGCTATAATGGACCTCGAACGCCCGAAGAACATTCAAGAGCTACAGCAGTTTCTAGGCATGGTCGTTTACTTCGCGACGTATATTCCCCATTACGCATTCATCGCCTCTCCGCTGTTCCAACTCCTTAAGAAAGCCACGAAATGGACCTGGTTAGCTGAACACGAGGTATCATTCCAACAGGCGAAGGAAGCTCTGTCTCGGGCCCCTGTACTAGGACATGCGCAACAAGGAGTTCCGTATCGATTATATACGGATGCAAGCGATGTGGCGATTGGAGCCAGCCTGCAACAGGTACAAGCTATTCGAATCGGAGACCTGAAGGATACTCCCACTTACGACCGGCTCCTCAAAGCTTTCAAAGCTGGACTACCAATACCCATGTTGGTCAGCAACATCAGTAAGGACTACTTGTCGATGGAGTGTCCGAACACGCAGGAATGGGCCGAGGAGTTCGAAGAGACTGTTGTATATGTAGAGAGAGTCATCGCCTACTGGAGTCGCACCCTTAAGAGTGCGGAAAGGAACTACAGCACTACCGAACGAGAAGCTTTGGGGGTCAAGGAGGCACTAGTGAAATTCCAGCCTTTCGTCGAGGGAGAGAAGATCACCTTGGTAACGGATCACGCAGCGTTACAATGGGCGCGAGTTTACGAGAACGCGAACCGTCGCTTGGCCGCCTGGGGGCAGTTTTCTCTGCGTATCCAGGTCTTCAGATCGTCCATCGACCAGGAAAGGTTCATTCCAATGTGGACCCTCTATCCAGGTTACCACGAATACCAGAACATCTCTCACCATCAAAGGACTATATCCCTTCGATCACGCCTTCCGAGAACGCTAGAAATCGAGCAGAAGAGGCTGAGAAAAGGGAGTCCTTCAAGCCGGCTATGAAGGCTGCGTTTACGGTTATGTGGGTTGAGGAGTTAATCGAGGTAGGAACTTTAGCAGTGGAGACTCGAGCACAAAAGAAGCAGAAGGAACAAGGAATGATGGCTGCTAATAGCGCCGCTCCTGATCCACTTCGTGCAGGAAAGAAATCTTCGTCTAAAGGTCGAGGAGCTGCTCATAGCGCTTCTCCCAGCGAAGATGAATCTGAATCGAGCTCCAGTTGCTCAGAAAGTTCTCGAGAAGACTCCCTTAAAGATGACCACTGGACCTACCCGCTACCGGTCAAAGAGACGGGCGTACCCGATGGCCCAGATGAAGAGGATGAAGCGCACCTACTAGTTGGCATGGATGAGGAGATGAAACGTCGATTCGTAGAAGGATATGCCAAAGATCGATCTCTCAAGAACTACTACGTTACGGAAATTGCAAACCCTTCCACTCCCTTGACACCCTCGCGATTCGTGAAGGGCAGCAACGGATTGCTCTACTTCATTGATGCCGATTGGAAACACCGTTTATGTGTTCCCTCCTCCCTCATCCCGGAAATCCTGAAGCGCATGCATGAGACAGCGTACGAATCTGCTCATGAAGGACCGGTGAAGTTTTACTTGAGAATGAGAGAGCTGTTCTACTGGAAGGACCTTTCCAAGGATACTCAGGAGTTCGCGCGTTCGTGTGACGTCTGCCAGAAGATTAAGGTCGACCGACGAGCTGGGATGGGCGGGTTACGGCCGGCTCACATACCCCACCGACCGTTCTCCACGATTTCGCTAGACTTGATTACGGGTTTACCTCCGTCTGGAACTCAAGCGTACGACGCAATCCTCGTTGTAGTGGACAAACTCACGAAATACGCCCTGATAATCCCCACTCACGGAACTATGGATCGATTTGAATTCGCCAGAGTATTCGTCGAGAAAGTCATCAACGTCTACGGGATGCCGGACAGACTCATAGCAGACCGAGACAAGAGATGGACTTCCAATTTCTGGCGAGCAGTCATGGAACAATACGGTGGCGTACTTGCTGTGTCCACGTCGCATCATCCTCAGACGGACGGACAAACCGAAATCCTAAATGCGACGATCGAACAGATGTTACGCGCATATGTTGCGAAGGATCGTACTTCCTGGTCGAAATGGCTTAGCGAAGTGGCGCGGGCTTATAATTCTTCAGTACACTCATCCACTGGCCGAACTCCGAACTCGCTACTACTAGGATATGAGCCGCAGATAACAGCAGCGGCCATCCTTCGAGATCAAAGCAACCCCGAGCGTCCTGCTTACCTGGGTCAGAAAGGGCAAGCCTGGTCTGACTCTCTCCAAGCTCATCGAGAAGCGGCTAGGGATGCTTTAGCGCTGGCACAGGAACGACAAGCCCGATCTTACAACAAAGGACGTCGAGCAGTGAAGGAACTGTCTCCCGGAGATCTAGTACTGATCAATCCTCATACCATGGAACTTATCGACGTCGAAGGCACGGGGAAGAAATTGGTTCAAAGGACCATCGGACCTTTTGAAGTAATGGAACGTATTAATCCCTTAGTCTACCGTCTTCGTCTGCCGGACACGTACCCGATGCACCCAGTAATCAATTTGGAGCATCTCAAGCGTTACATCCCTTCAGACGAGCGATTTGGAGAAAGGACCACCCTACCGGACACGAGGGAACTCAAGGTGGAAACGGAGGAATATGAAGTGGAAGCTATTCTAGGACACAAGGACCTCAAGACGAAAGCAGGAACACAACGGAAATACCTAGTACGATGGAAGGACTACGACCCAACAGAGGATTCATGGGTATCGGAGTACTCGCTCAGAAATGCGCCTCAACTTCGTCGGTTGTACAACGGTTCTATTTTAGGTGTGGGAAAAAACGCCTAGGAAGGAAGGAGAATTGGGCCCGTGGGAACATCTCGCCTTTCTCTTTCCACCATGAAGCCCACTCCCACCAAGCTCAAGATCGATGGCTGCTATAGCGCCGTCGTCGAGAAGGTGCAGAGACTCCCGAACCGACTTTCAGTGGTGGCCGCTATAGCGCCGCCATAGATAGGACGGCGGTGTGGCTTTTAGGTGATGGACGTTCATCCTTCGTTGACTCCGATGTCGAGAATCAAGTACGGCATCCCGCCCATCTTGGATCCGTAGACGGGCGCGAATTCCCAGTTCTGACAGTCCTCATCCCAGAGCGTTACTGGGCAGAGATCCACCCTGATCTAGCGCTCGGAATCAAAGCCTTCCTTCCTGGCGTCCCGGATACTCCTCCCCTCTCCCTTCACTTCGACTGGATGACGAAAAACGCAGACTCTCCCGTTCATCTCACCATTTGGAGCCCAACGCTGCCTTCTCATCCAGCTCGTATGGCTACAATCCTTCAAACGCCTGTCCTTACTATCCCGGCCCTTACCCTCCCGATCTGAACCCTAGAACGGGAATCCAGTCATCTTGGCTTTTCGCTGACGGGAGTCTTGGTCGATTCGACTTTACTCAAGTACCACAATTATACTCCGCCCGTCGACCATGGCTGAGTGTCATTGTCCGAGAATACGAGTCATCCTACGCGCCCTTCAAGCAAGTATTAGCAGAGCGGATCAGCGTCGGACGGATGTTCGTGGGGGGGAAAGGCTAGCTAATCGAATTTGGCCTCCCTTCGTCAGCGCTCTCCTTACCCGCAATGACCAGCTGGATAACAGTATTAAGGCGCTTCAGAACGCGCAAGAAGAAGTGGTCCGAGAATTCTGGAGGATCGTCCTTTGTACCTTTGAACAATGACATTCACATGTTGGACTCCTTGTTCAGCTTCCAAGAATCAGTGAAGAAGGTTGCGGCTATACAGAGAGGTATGAAGGAGAAAGACGCGTTCGTGCAGTTCTTCATGCTGTTTCCGCCCGAAGGATTGGCTGCATGGAGGAAGGAGATCGTTTCGAAAGAGGAGCAAGGCCGAATTCAGCAGACTATCCCGTATGCAGAAGGGATGCGTGTCGGATGTTGGATTTACGATTGCGACACGGATATGGCATGGTTCCTGGCCTTAGTGATGCAGACGCCGCTTTATGTGCTCCAACAAGTAGATCAACACCCCGACGGAGTCGAGATCCTTACCGGAGAGGACGCTCTCCCACATAACCTGGCTCGGTTGAACATCAGGGAGCACCCTCACTATCAGCTCACTTTCCCTCATTCCTGGGCTCCTGAGCACACCCCGTTTGTCTATCCCTCGTCCTCTCTGGGTACTCGTCTTTTAACAGCAGAGGAGAGTATCAGAGGATCCTTCATCGACTACCGAGACGCTTCTCGAAGGCACGTACAAACCCTGATAGCTCAGGCGAAGTCAGCAAGGGAGAACGACGAACGCCTGCAACCTTTTCATTTCGATATTCACTACTACATAGGTGAATGCGGGAATTGGTCGGAGAGCAGAGATGGGTAAAACCTCCAGCTGTGCGTCAAAACAGAACAGGCCGGTGGGAACCTTGGGCAGAGCATGAAGACCTCGAGGATGTCATCCTGCAAGTCAGTGATGCGGCTTTCAAAAAGATAACGGCTTCGGGATGTCGGGTAATGTATGATAGACAACGTCTACGGAAAATCGCGTTACGAAGCGTCAGCTGGGAAAGGGATTTACGGGGATATTATGAGCAAACAGATATCTACGGTGTGTCAATGCCAATCCGGTACCATTTCTACCAGGAGCGAAGGCGAGAAGATCGTCTATTCTTAATACGCGCGCTTCCCTCCGACTGGATCTACTTCGATATCCAAGCCCAGCCGGCTCGGCCAGCTTATCCATCCCTGCATTTGCGACTCAAAACAACACCTCCACTCAAGGCAACAAAAGGATAGCGGACGACGTGGCTCGACACGACGAGGAGGATGATCAGGTTGATTACGGAGACGACTACACGGACGATGAAGCCATGATCAATACCTACCCAGCCTCTCAATCTGAAGCTGTAGTGGATCTCAACGAAGAAATCAACGAGGAAGCCGGAACGGCTATGCAAGTGGATAGTGTGGCTGCTGATAGCGCCGCGCCTACTTCAGAACCGATAGGTGAAGGCGCTCCCGAATTAGTCAGTGTGGCTGCTCATAGCGCCGCGCCTGTTTCGGAAATAGGCTCTTCCCAATTAGACTGTGTGGCTGCTGATAGCGCCGCGCCTAATGCAGAGTTGCCCATCGAGGATATCGCCGGATCCTCATCCTCAGCCGTACCCTCATCCTCGGAAACCGACTCGAGCGCAGGTTTCGGTCAAAGAGGACGGTCTTCGAGATCCCCGTCGAGGCGCGCGAGTACCAATCGCACTTACCGAGATTCCTCTCGTCGGTTTTCGCCCTTACCTGACAGAAGGGTTTCCCCTATCCACTATGGATCGTCCAGGCGGTCTCCTTCTCCCGGTAGATCTTCAGCTTCGCGCTACTACCCACGGCACCAAGTGTTTCGATCACCGTTTGGTAGACCTCGGTCCCCTTCGCCTCGTCGTCGTAGCCCTTCTCCATCAAGGAGAGACGACTCTACTCGCTTCACGCGTCAATCGCCCCCACGCTATGGTCCCAACGTGCGAAGCCGGAGTCCGCGAAACACCAATCCGCCGCGTAACTTCTCAATGAGGGACGCCATTATTCATCCCGTAGAAAACATTCCGAGGGAGCGGCTATTCAATATGAATCCAGCCAGCGGCAGGACTCGACCTCCTCCATTAGCGCCACGCGCCATGCAGACTCAAAGCGCTAGTAAACCGAATAACTCCACCACCGTTGAGAGTAGACCAGTTCAGACTGATATACTCAACATAGCCTCAGACGCCACTCAAGTAGAACCCCCGAACCTCCTTGATTCCGCATATGCCAGGATTAGCCCCCTTCCCGCGGAAACTACCATTGACTATGCTCTGTGCCTTTTAACAGCATCGGCGCGCACAAGCACGGAAGGGTTCTCTATCCGACGGATGTTTTTGAGAACAACTTCTAATGGGAATAGGGAGTTATGGGTACAAGGCGCCCGTGTGCAAGACATTCTTATTCTAACTGGCGCGATATCTGCCTTCCACGAGCTCCGTATCGAGCGGGTTGCAGCGGACCTGTGGCAGCATATGAGGAGCAGTGCTTCCGAATCCTTCAACCAACGCATCCGTCACCGGCAACACGATCAACGATCTTTGGCGTACATGCGGGAATTCCGACCGGAAGTCGACATCTCACCTTTGTCTGCTTCGGAAGCCACACCGCCGGTGGAACGAGACTACCCTTACGTGGTTTCAAGAGTTCGATCTCCTCTAGGCATGTTCCTCGTGCACGAGGAAGTGAACAGTACCACAGTTAGAGGCACCAGAGCCGGCAGCCACAGGAGATCTAGGCGCGGAGGTGACGGGAATGCTGGGGAAGGCAGCGTAACTGGAGATAGGACGACAAACACGCTAGAAGACCGTCTCCGAGCTGACCAAATTCCACCCTTGACTCAGCGGTTGAAGGATGCATCTCCCAGACAACCAGCGAGAACTTCGCTTATAAGTCGGTTGTCGCGAAGTGCTTTTCAGGAGTCGTTTGGAGCCGGCTCGTCTCGGACAACATTGCGCGATAGGATGCGGACGTTACAAGAGCGGATTGAGGACTCTTCAGAGGATGCCAAGGGCGAAAAAGACGATCATATGGACTCCACGGATTGAACGCTCTAGTTCGGGGGGGCACTGTGATATGGAGTAGTTATCTCACTAGTCGCGTTACGTAAAATCCTCGTTATAGTAGTTGATCGGACCCTGTATTAACTTGTCTTTGAATTATCATCTCGTTTGCTTTACTTTCTACGGCGGACTACAAGTCCCATGTTGTAACTCGATAACAGACACGCCAGGCCCGCTGAGCACCCGTGTTAACGGCTCCCCGAGTGAGGGTCACACACTCCCTTCACTGGGTTACCGTGGGGCTAAGACGCGAGCCTTTACGCGTCTATGTATTCTTACAGGTTGACTCCTCTGGTGAGAAGTCCCGGACCGTGACCGATTCACAGTTTGACAGTATTCCATGTCATTTGTCTACCTCCAAGTCTCCGCCGTGACGCGGGCGCGTACATCTCTGGGACAAGCTCGTGAAAAAGCGCACGAGGACTCAGTCTTGGGAGCCGCAGAAGGATGAGGAGATCACGACGTCTAGTAAGTACTGTACCGTTTCGACCGTAAGTTCGCGGCATGTGATGCGTTATGCTGCGAACTTACAGGAAACAAGTTCGTAACCAGGCACAACGCCCGGAATTACCATATTTGGATGCTCCCGCCGTAGGCGGGAGCGAAAATTTCCTTTTTAAGCCTCACGGACCCTGAAAATAAGGTCCGTGATGCGTTATCCTTTATCCTAAGTTAGGTTTTTCGACCGCGCGTTACGCGTTATGCGAACATGCGGTCGAAACGGTACAGTATATCCCTATGACGCCCGGAAACAGGCCTCAATCCAGCCCTATAACTTCCCGCTCCTTGTCGTATATCTTGAAGTGCCGAAAGACGTTATCATTTCCTCTTCCCATCTCCCACCTCCACACAAGTGCGACTCGGACTTGACTTGACTACCACCCGACTAGGCTCTCGTCCATGTCAGTCTTCACATGGATGCTCACTGAGGGGAAGAGGGTCCAACGCTCCTGCTCTCTCCCCTGTTGTAATCGAGGACTTGCCTGATTTCGAGACTTCGTCTTCTTCCTGCCTATCAATCCTGTAGCCTGTTTGGTGTTTTTTTGTGTTGGAAGTGCAGCGCTATTGATGGTTGGATACACCCATTCGGGGCATCGCCTTCTGTGTTGCGATTACTTCTATTAGCCCATGTCTTGATTACATATGAGACCTGCGCGAGCCATTCTCGTCGATCTGCCGTTCTGTTTGAATCTGACGTTTTTCCTCTGAGCTTACACTTTCAGCTTGAAGCCGCCCTCGTTAAGCAGGCATAGGCGAGTCAAGATCAGTATATCAGAGCATTCAAAGCAGGGTTATCAAGTAGTCATACTGCTGTTGTTTGAGGTGCTAAGTAAGACCATAGAAAGACAACATCTATCCAAACTTGAACCTCTGCGATACTTAAACCCGATTAAACCCCAGTCAGAAGCATCCTGCTTTCCAACACACCGTCATGGTCACCAACAGACTCTGGCGTACTCTTTCTGCCTTCAACCGCTCCACCCGAAGGTGGGCACCCCTACCTTTGAGAAACCAGATGACGCAGGGGCTATCACGGAACATCGACACCTCAGGCACACAAAGGCTCTCTCTCATCTCATGGAACATCGACGCCTTCTCCTCGCGGGCCGTCTCACGCGCCAAACTCATTCTCGGCCATATCCTCGAGGGACCGAAATCTCCTGATATCATCTTTCTCCAAGAAGTCACGCTTGCCGTCCGGGCCGCTCTGCTGGACGATGCGAGAGTGCGTGCTGCCTTCCTGGTGACTGACGCCGAGGACCAGACGTCGTTTGAGGACGTGCCCTTTGCGACCATGGCGTTGCTGTCCAGCGCGCGCTTTGCCTCCGGCCAGGCGGAAGGCGATGGGGAAAAGTTGATGCTCGGACGCGTCTCCCGCGTGACCCTCCCGAGTAAGTACAGAAGAGATGCGCTTTCTGTGGACATCATCCCCACAACCGCGCCGGGCACAGTCTGCCGTCTCATCAACGTGCACCTCGACTCGCTCTGGGATACGCTGCATTACCGCGCCCAGCAGATGGAGATACTGGCCGACGTCCTGCGCGAGCCCGGATGCAGCGGCGGGATCATTGCGGGCGACTTCAACGCTATCAGCCCCGAGGACGAGGGGCTCGTCGACAAGAACGAACTGGTAGACGCGTGGGTTGCATTGCACGGGCGAGCAGACGCTGATGGAGGGACGTGGGGTATCAACGTGCAACGGCGGGACGCGCGCAGGCTGGCCAAGGTTGCAATGACGGGCTTGCTAAAGGCTGAGGGAATGCAAGTCCTCCGCCCTGGTCGTATTGAGGTGCCAAGACCGGGCGAGAAATCTATCGAGATTCCTTGGAGTGACCATTGCGGGTTGAGGTGTACCTTTACCATCTGAACACTGTGAACTAGGCTCAGTGGGCTCGACGAGGAGTAATCACTTAATTAGTAACAGACGTAGAGCGAATACGCCGGAGCAACTGTGGTTTTCTGTATAGTCTAAGGACCGTCAGATTCAGAAAACAAGGACATACTTACATACATATCTATGGAATCGCTGACGCCGCCACCCTACTGCCGAGGATGCCGGGTGACAACGATTCAATTTCTGGGCGTGGCTGTGCTGTATCCTTGTCGCGGCTGACATGCTGACACTCAGGCTCTCTTTTTGGAGGTAAATCATTATTCCCTTTTCTGTTCACCTCAACATTCAACGCCAACAACTTTCTTCCTAGTATTCCGTCATGATGCCATCTACAGATACTTCTCTCCCACCTGAACTCGTGGACATGATTATCCAGCGTCTTTCCGGTCACAAAGACGCCCTGCGGAGCTGCGCGCTAGTATCGCGTACCTGGTCGGGGTTCAGTCAACGCGCTCTATTCCGCGACGCCCAGGTGAATCTCGACTCCCACGAGAGGATGGCCAAATTGCTTGACGATCTCATATCTGTTCCCCATCTCCAAACGCTCGTCCGCGGCTTGACAGTCCGGCAACGCTGGCATTTTGATGACATTCCGTTACCCGCCCACATGTCTTGCCTCGCATCTGTGCTTTCTCTTCTCCCAAATCTTATGAAAGTCGCGTTTGAAGACGAGGACATCGATGACATAGCGACCCGCTCTTATCTCGATTTGATCCCAAATATCTTGCCTCTTGTCGAGCTTCACATCGGCATCTATTCCGTCGAAACTTTCCAACATGTTTTTAGGATTTTGGGAGGAACAAATGTTAAGCGAGTCAGTTTGTCTGGTGTTGTTAACCCTCACGAGGTGGACTCGGAGGCGACACGCGAGCGCTTGCACCTTCCCTCGCTAGAACGCATTCATTTCGAAGTTGACGGTCTACAGGAGGAATTCCACAACTGCCTCATGCAGTATTTTGACCTTCCCAACCTCAAGCTGTGCGAAATCGTCATAGCCTTTGTAGACGATCTAATGAAGTGGCTGGACGTATTGCGTCGAGGATTTCCTCCCTCCAGTTGTTCAAGTTGGAACTGGAAAGTTGTATGTAACAATTGCTCACCTCAAAACTTGGATCTAACCATAGTTGAAGGCATCACAACCACCAATTTGGGTTTACCGGTTACTACCTCGAAGAAGACATATACCGTCCAATCCCACTGGCTGGTCTGCCATTCCAACACGTACACTTGAGCGTAAACCCCAAAAACCTCAATGAGACACCCAGGTTCATCGAGTGGTGGTCTTCCACATTTCGTGCCCTCTCAGACTCCAAAGCGACAATACATTTCACGGAGCTTACATTACGTTCGCGGATCTCCAGGACATTGATACTCTCGAGGAAGCGTGGAATTCGCTTGACGACAGTCTAGCGCATACGACGTTCAGCGGTGTTCGGAACATTCACTTTGAAAGAAGTAGTTCACAGGAGGGATTCACCCGGGCAGCGTATTGTCCGGTCTTCGCAGACAGAATGCGGCTTGTCCTGCCTCGGCTTGCAAGTCGGGGTGTTCTTCGTTTGGACTAGGGTAGCGGTGCTGGGAAGCGTCGGAGAGGCCGGGCAGTGTAAACTTCACGGTGCAGCTGGAACGCGAGGGCATCGCACATACCGGGTTGTGCGCCCGTCCAACACATGGTTCGGCAGTTGTAGCATCGAATGCCACTTTTAAGCATGTCGACAAAATGCAGTCCACCTCTCGACCCCGATCGAACTCATCCCCCACCCTTACCCAATACTTCAAGAGCACGCTGTCGCTGAGCCGCCGTCACTCGCCCAATTCCTCATCCTCCAGCCTCCTCTCCGGACCGGCAACACGCGCGTCGACATTCAATCCCCAGACCAAATCACGATCCAGGTCGTTCTCGGATTCGTCCAGAATGAACCTGCGTTCATTGTTCACCGGGCGGAGGAGGAGCGACAAGCTGAGGAGAAACAGTGGGATCGTCGAATGAGATACAGACGGAAGCAGAATTACTGGAGGAGACGGATGACCTCTCTCCATTACGCTCCTCACATCCTCCGCTACGGAAAGGCCACGACATGGTCAGTCCTGACGTGTCAATATCAAATGACACGGACAAGCTGTACTTTGGCTTCTACGACGAAGCCACCCTACCATCCCGATATGTTGTAACGGGGCCTATGCGCGAGGAAGAACCTCTAGCGCCACCCCAGTCCCCGCGCTGGAATTTGACAACGGTGAAGATACGTCTGAGCCCGAGGAAGACGATATGTTGCTGATGCAGGAGTTGATTTTGAGAAGGATAGGTTTCCGGATGTGAGCAGAGTAGAAGGGAAGAATGTATCATTATTTAATTTCTGAAGATATCCGACGACAGTATAATATCCAAGAAGAACTGTGACGAGATTAAAGTGGTCGAAAGGTTGCTGGTCGAGGAGCCTAAGGTAATATTGAGGATGAAACTGCAGGGGAGTTAAACAGGCCCAAGCTCCGGGGAGCGGGTGCTGTGGCCGGCGAGGAAGCCAAATGTCGCCAATCTGTCAGCAAACATGAGTCGCGGAAGGATTCAGAAATAAAGGTGCACATACCAAGAGTTCAGGGACACAGATCGCAAGACGGTATACGACAACTGGGCAGTCAAACAAGAAAAGTTGTGTGAAGAAGCAAGATCAGTTCGAGGATTCAGACTCCGCATTTGCAATTGGACCCGCTGCCCCACGCGGCACCTTCGACTCGACTTCCATGAAGTTGAAGTTCCATCGAGTCATCGCAGAGTCCTCGCAACACGCGTTTTCAATTCGCACGACTCAAGAAAAATAGCTGCATACAAGTTGTTTCACAGTACCGTCTGTATCGTCCACATCAGCGGTTCGACCTATGCGTGTCCCCCTTTCTTTCCTTTGCCTGCACCACTGTTCCTGTTCACGTCAGGCTCTGTTTGGAGGCAAGTCATTATTCCCCTTTCTGTTCACCTTAACACTCAACGCCCACGGGCTTCTTAGGATTCCGCCATGATGCCATCTACAGATACTTCTCTCCCACCTGAACTCGTGGACATGATTATCCAGCATCTTTCCGGTCACAAAGACGCCCTGCGGAGCTGTGCGCTAGTATCGCGTACCTGGTCGGGGTTCAGTCAACGCGCTCTATTCCGCGACGCCCAGGTGAATCTCTACCCCTACAAGATGGCCAGACTGCTTGACGATCTCATATCCGTTCCCCATCTCCAAACGCTCATCCGCGGCTTGACAATCCAGCAACTCAGCACTAAGGATGATATTCCGTTAACCACCCACATGTCTTGCCTCGCATCTCTGCTTTCTCTTCTCCCAAATCTTATGAAAGTCGCGTTTGAAGATGAGGAAATCGATGACATAGCGACCCGCTCTTATCTCGATTTGATCCCAAATGTCTTGCCTCTTGTCGAGCATATCGGCATCTATTCCGTCGAAACTTTCCAACATGCTTTTAGGATTTTGGCAGGAACAAACGTTAAGCGAGTCAGTTTGTCTGGTGCCGTTGTGCACTCGGAGGCGACACACAGGCGCTTGCACCTTCCCTCGCTAGAGCGCATCCGCTTCGGCGTTGGTGATCTACAGGTGGAATTCCACAACTGCCTCATGCAGTATTTTGACCTTCCCAACCTCAAGCTGTGCGAAATCGTCATAGCCTTTGTAGACGATCTAATGAAGTGGCTGGACGTATTGCGTCGAGGATTTCCTCCCCTCCAGTTGTTCAAGTTGGAACTGGAAAGTTGTATGTAACAATTGCTCACCTCAAAACTTGGATCTAACCATAGCTGAAGGCATCACCAACCACCAATTTGGGTTTACCGGTTACTACCTCGAAGAAGACATATACCGTCCAATCCCGCTCGCTGGTCTGCCTTTCCAACACGTACACTTGAGCGTAAACCCCAAAAATCTCGATGAGACACGCAAGTTCATTAGGTGGTGGTCTTCCACATTTCGTGCCCTCTCAGACTCCAACGCGACAATACATTTCACGGAGCTTACATTTACGTTCACGGATCTCCAGAACATCGATACTCTCGAGGAAGCGTGGAATTCGCTTGACGACAGTCTAGCGCATACAACGTTTAGCGGTGTTCGGAACATTCACTTCGAAAGAAGTAGTTTGCAGGACTCGGAGGGATTGATCACCCGGGCAGCGTATTGTCCGGTCTTTGCAGACAGAATGCGGCTTGTCCTGCCTCGGCTTGCAAGTCGGGGTGTTCTTCGTTTGGACTAGGGTAGCGGTGCTGGGAAGCGTCGGAGAGGCCGGGCAGTGTAAACTTCACGGTGCAGCTGGAATGCGAGGGCATCGCACATACCAGGTTGTGCGCCCGCCCAGCACACTGTATATCCACCATTGTTGTTTTCTTTATTATTGCTTATTGAGCTAGACGTTAGCCTTCACGCTGCCTCGTCTCCAGCCGTACATATATGTGTCTGAAGCATCGTCAGGATCACTGATGGATGGGACAGATCTCAACGTTATTGGTCGAGGGACACTCTCTCCTTTATCGCCAGTGAACTCGGCCTTGATAGCTCAAACATCGGGTATAATGCACCCTCGGATGCTTTGAGTTACTCATACGCCAAACAGATGCACGTATGTCTGTTGCCGTCTTCCTTTTTCCGTCTGCTCACAAGTGGGGATAACTAAAAGTACGGTATATGGGATAGGTGGCGAGCAACAGAAACAACAGGAGAGTATAGTAAAGTAAGCAAATCATTCATAAGTACTATAACCTTTCATCATGCCGCCATCAAGACAGGATCCAAAACCCGACTCCAGTCAACAACCTTGGCCTCCTGGGCGTTTACCGCGCGAATTAATGTACGGTTCTCCTCGGCTCCACGACGTGATCATCATCACATCTGTTCTCGCCGATCCAAGCCTGATCAGTCTTTGCCACCTCGCGAGTGAAAACCAGAACGGAAGTGCTCTTAAGGAAGCTTACTTTAACATGTACAATGCTGCTACCTGCGTTCTCGCCAAAATGGACTCGTCCCCTCTCCCATGCACGGGCCCGACGTCGAGACCGACGAGGCGTATTAAGCAGGCTAGAACGCTACCTCAGGTTCCCGCTTCCACTGAAAAGCGACCCATCGTCTCCTGGACATGCCCCCGTTATGCTACGGAAAGTCTTTTCAGTGGTGGCGGTTGCATGCCTTCACACAACTTTGGGCTCCTCGTTTCTAAGAAACGAGATGCAGGTCCTCTACTATGACCGCTCCGTCATTGCCGTTTGTCAGTCTTTCAATATCCTGTCCGAGTGCAACGCTTCAGAGAACCTGAACGAGTATGACTTCAGTGCTCCGGTAATATGATGAAGTTACAACTTTATTCGATAAAAGTACAGTTCGTGTAAATCAATCAGTGTACAATGAGTTCCGGATTAGTTCAGAAGTGAATCTAGTAGACTTTCATGATAGTCATATCGCGATATCCACCATCTTCTAGCGGCGCGAACAAGTAGTTCAACACGGCCGCTAAGCGGATGCCTCCTTGAGCCAACAGCTTCTCAATAATCCACTGGTCGTGTATAACTCCAGAATACTCGGGCGTATCAAGCTCCAAGTACTTCGAGGCGTCGGCCTCGACTGGTGCACGATCCAACATCGCCACATCTTCCTCCGGCGTTTTGGCATGCCCATGGGGCACCGCGTCGAACCGTGTGCGACGATACGGTTCCTCATCTAGTGCCTTGGGCCACACAATGTCGCAATTAAGGGTATGTATGGGGGCGGCCCAAGCAAAAGGGCATACAGCGTCATCGTCGGTCTTCTGGGGAGCACTGGTGCCACGCAGCCAGTTCCAGAGACTGATGGCGCTTTGGGGAAGGAAAGGAAGCGAGGTGTCGAGGTCAGAGTTGGAGGTAGAGGTAGCAGGGCAGTCGAGCCACTCCTGCAATTCGTCTTTCCATTCGCCCATTACGCCCTGCCACATAATGCGGCGAATATATGGGTCGTAAATAGTCTGGCGAAGGTTATATTCGATGGCGGCGGACGGGAGAGGCTTGGTATAGTTCTGGGGGATGGTCCGGAGCGATTTGGAGATAAGGAGGGAGTCCCAGAGAGAGTGGAGGTCTATAAGATGAATTAGGAAGAGTAAAATAGTCAAAAGGAACGCATACTAGTTGAACGTCCGCCAAAGAGAACCTTGTCTCCGTTCCCTCCGCGGTCGCGGCCTGTCAAGTGCAACGGCTGGTGCAAGTCGCCAAGAAAATGGACGAGGAACTTGAGCGCTTCGTTTGCCATGTCGTGGTCGCCCCCAGCGCCCGACTTTTCCGCCTCCACCCAATCGCCTAGCAGATTGGTGGTGTTCCTAATCCCGGTTAGAACGTTCGCGTCCTTCTCCCATCCCTTGGCGCCCGGAAAGAGGCACAGCTGGGAAGGATGGTCCGCGACTGCACCGACATAGTGCAGCGACGCGGACCAGCGCATACGGAACCTCAGCTTGTCCGCCCACGTCGAGATCGGCGCCAGATGGCACTGCGGCTCGTTGGGATTCGTGGACGTAAAATTCAGGATATCACAGATCGTGGGCAGGACGGCAGGGTGCAGGTGCATCTGGGCAATCGTGGCAACGATTTCGTGTCCTATATATCGAGTCAGTACGCCACTCGTGGAGGCTGATGACGAGCTCACCGACTGCGCCCCAGCCGAGGGCGCCAGGAGCAGCGACCGCCAGCGCGGTGAGAATGGGCAGCCAGCTCGCGGGTTTCATGGTGATGGTGGTGGTAAGGGAGTGAGATGGAAACTAATCCAACGTCGCCTATTTGGGCGCGTCGAGTACGTGATCCCGATTCGGCCTTCCTCTGGCCACGTGGAGTGCTTCTTCACCATAAGCATTACATAGACTCTGTCTTTTGAAAGTTGTAGCTTGCATTCAGTCGCTTCTGACCTTTGTTCGCGTTAAACATTCACTAACACTGCTTGCTGTCCTCTTTGACTCAGTAAGTTGCGTTCTTCCAGTCGAGCTTCAGTGTTGAAGTTCAGTCTCGCTAGTGCTAGTATTACCTTAGCACTCTTTCTCATCTTAGTAATCTTTAGGTCTCCGTTATTCCTTTAAGGCACCAACGTTACTGTCATGACTCCGCCCGCGTCTTCCCTTGAGTAGGTTTCCGATGGCGCTTGTCGTGTCTGAGGAGCAGCCTGATCAAGAGCGTTATAAGTTGTGCGGTGAAGCACAGTAGTGTGTTGACGTCTTTTACAACCAGGTTTTCCACCCAGCCGTCCTACGCAAAAAGTTAAACCGGTACTCGACATCCAATGGCTTGTTGCCCCTGCATTGTAATGACGATCTGGAGATTATATATCGACGTCGCTTCAACCTCTGCATCCTCATGTCTTCCTCCGTTGGAAAACTTGTCCTTGTATGCCTAGCTTCCTCTGCAAATTTACGGCTTCATGCTTCATGGCGGCTCTGGCTACATTGCTCATATCGTTCTCCTCCAAGCTACCGTGTTAGCGCGTACGTGTTCAGTGGCGCACCCCCTAGATTTGAGTATGCTAACTCACTCCTTCCAGGACTGCTCGCGGGAGCAAAGTTGAAAGCTTGCGGAAGGTGCTCACAGCTGAGTACGACACAAGCAAGTTCGAGGTCGTCGAAGTCTCGATGCTGCGTTGGGAATTTTACTGAGATGAAAAATTTGTCCACTCTGATCCCCGCGCTCATTCTCCTGGCGAGATGGATTGACACCAATTAGACTGGCACTCAAGGCTTCGTTCACGTTCTGGAAGGGTACAAGGCAGGTGCTGTGGTCACTTACCACGTCTATGATATTCTTCCCTATTCGCGGTCAATGGTTCGATGACTGCCCTTTCCTTACGAACCTGACTGGTTGTGTCCCCAGACTTCAATTCAATCTCGAAGAAGGCAGCTATGGTTTCTGAGATATGGGGCCTATGCTGCCGAGAAGATGTTCGCTGACAAGGCCGGCCATTTACACCATTTACATATGGTCTAATCAACAAGGGTGAATACGAACAACCACGGATGCCTACGTGGATGTGCGTGATGATGCGCGCGCACACGTATTCGCTCTCACCTCCGCGCCATCCTCCAAAAGGCGGCCCTAAACGATACCCTGTCGTTTCGCCTCACTCCTTCAGGCTGTCGAATTGCTCAAGAAAGAGCGCCCCACCTTGAAGGATAGACTGACCTCCATTGACAAGGTTCCAAAGAGTCGGTTCAAAATACCTGCGCTTGGGAGAAAGGCGCTGGAAGTGGCTAGAGGTATTAAGAAATATCCATCTACTTGCATGGATAGCGTGGGAGAAGACCATCTTGGATACGGTGGATAGTCTAGGGTGTATGGTTGGAGAGAGGGTGCTGCCGGCGATCCAGCTGCCAATCAAAGCCACTGCACTGTCGTCAGATCCTCGAGCGAAGCAGCCTGCCAAGGCGGCGCTGTGATTCTACTTTTGCTAGAGATACTAGGCTACGCGCCCAAATGTACCCCACCAGATGGATAATGCGGAAGATGTCTCCTTCCATTCTTTCAGGATGGCGCATTCTCAGGACTGCTATTTGTTCCCACTGCGTTTTGAGAATCGATGGACTACACCGTTCCATATGTACCAATATGGACGGAAACGGACATTCTCAGTCTGTATCGCATGTCCGGCTTCCTCTCCAAGTTTTCGGGTTTTCACGAAAAACGAGTCGGCGTGGCTCTGGACACATTGCCCATCATATAGTTTGCCAGCTTTTGGATCAAGGCAGCCTTGTTCGCGTGTACTTTTTGCGCTTTCCGAATGCTGGTGGACTTGCTTCATCCTTCTAGTACTGCTTGTGAGGCAAAAGTTGAAGGACTTCGAAACGACTGACGAGTCCTGATGCGAGCAGATTTGAAGTCGTTTCAGAAGTTGCCGACGTGGCTTCAGGCAATCTGACAAAGGCCATAAAGGTCTGTTCACTCGTACTCAAACTTGACAGTCTCTTCCTCTTCTCCTTCTCCTTTTCTTTACTTTAACTTTAAGCACTGTGGCCAGAGCACGGCTCTCTGGTCCGTCCGGCTTTTACCGGTATTTCAAACTCCGACGTCTGGGATCGCTCAGCAACGAGTTGGCGCTCTGTATCCTACCGTCGCGGTGCAGCATGCCGCTCACACACATACCAATGTCGAGCTCAACAGCATAGGTGAGTGATGTGTGCTCTGTTGTGGGACTGCAATTGTTATTGACCGGTAGTTCTTAACAGGAACGACATAGGATACTGGAACGACGAACAGAGAGCAGGGAAATTCAAAAGCCAAACCATGCGCGGGATATCCCGTCGAATGGCCTTGTGGTTGTATAGAGCATCAGTTGAATGATGGAGGAGCGACGAAGGGAAAGATGGGTGCGTCCTGGACACCTCTTCGTCGAATGGTTACTGATTTTTAGCGCCCCAGTTGAATGAGATGAAAAGAGATGAAGCATATAAAGCAGACAGAAGGAAAAAAATGGAGGCAGATGTGTGCTCAGACGATGTGAGCCACATAGATGTCACCGACGACGCGGAAGCCCTTCAGCACGAAACCCGAACGATCGGTGTTCTGCGCGTACCACCTTTGGACTGCCTCGGACGCCATGTGGAGTGTAACGACACGGCCGTGGTCGCTGATGACCTCAGTGGTGCCATCTGGAAACTCGACACCAATATCCCTGTTGAGGCTGCCTTCAATTGCTGGGAGATGCCACCTCAAGTCGACACCGCCATTCGCGATCTCGATCCATGATTGGGCGTGGCCCACTACGATGAAGGCGGTCAGCGAATCCCAAAAAGTGCTCAAGCGACGTACCTGTCGTTGACTCCTCCCATCCCTGCTGTGGCATGTACGCGGTCATACCCGATCTCAGAGCCGGGTATGCCTCTACACGGTTGCCGTGGAAGTAGTTGGTGGCTTGTGGCAGCAAGGAGTGAGAGCTTTGCAAGGGCGCCGATCTCTGGGGCGCGGGTTCGGCGTATGTGTTGTATTCCCTGCCTTGCACCGGAACGCCGTAGTGGGCATGTGGGTTGGGCGGGAGTCTTTGCGCTTCATCTGTGCGTTTTCTGCCCATCAATCACTGATACTTATCTAATTTGAATGACGTACAGTACGGCTCGATTGGCGGGTTTGTTAAAAGTGACCTCGTCAAAGGCGCTGCCTGTAGTCGCATGCTGGGGTACGGCTCGGTTGGCGGGTTTGTTAAGAGCGTCCTCGTCAGATGCGCTGCCTGTAGTCGCGTGCTGTAGTCTGTGCGTTGAGCCCGCTCATGAGCTTTCTTTTCTCAATATTTGATTGCAGTCATACTCACCATTACTTGCTGCTTGGGCATGAGGGAGAGTGCGTCGGCGGATTCCGGCGGCGCCTGCTTGAGTGGCAGTCAGTGAACAGTGGGTCGGTGGTCGCGATCTGGAAACTGACCTCCGTTGTAAGCCTGCTGATTCTGGGAAGAGGGCATGGTAGGGAACGGTTGCGCGTGTTGGGTGACGGGACCGTATAACCGGCGAATTAGATGGATTAGATGACTTGGATCGGCGACTCTAGTGCTTGAGCAGTGCTGCTCAAGTCGAGGAGAAGCGGCGCGTTGTGGGCTTCGGCGGGAGCGGTGGTTGGTGCGCGCAGGGTTAACAGTGCCGACGGTGGCGTCACAGAGGCGCAGGAACGTCTTCGGAGGGTTTCCGCACCAGGATACGTGCTTTACTTGGAGAGTGGTATGTCGAAGTACGGGCCTCAGCCCAAAGCTTTAAGCCACAGGCATATTTGTCCTCGCTTGTGCCACCTCGGCACAAAGCCGGCATTCACTAGTTTGCACGAGGCCATCAGTTTGCACTGCTTGATCATGATCTCCTCCTCGGCGGCTTCCACTGGCACCAGTATGCGTATCCAAGCACAATCCATCTTGGGATAATATATTAGTACGCCACTACTTATAATCATTTAAATTCCTCCTGCATTTTCTTCCCAAGCTCATTCATCTTTTTAGTCTTCGTTGCCCACTTGTAACGTTAATATTGAGGGACTGTTTTATTCAGAGATCTCGAGCATCGAGTCAGAGCGTCGCAAGTCGAAGTTCAAAATGGAACAACGCTATCAGTGTATTCACGAAGAGAATACGAACAATGGGAAGTTCTGTCTCCGTCGGCGGCGGTGGTGAACTCGAGTCGGCCTTGTGGTGTCGAAGGGATACGGGTTGATTCCAGCCTATTGAGGCTGCGCTGTCTTGAAATCAGCATGAGTTTTCGCTCTATGCGCCGCAGCCCGCAAGTCGGGCCTTGCGCGTCAACATTGATAATGCTGACCTATACTTCAAAGTAGTCGGTTGTCAGTGGACGAAACTCATGCTCTAGAAGTCTAAACATCCATCGGGTCCTACCGTGTATCCCTAACCCACCGTCGTGAGCGCCTCGCAAACCAACGGATTCATCTAACATTTAGTCCTACCACAAGCTCGCACTTTGTTTGTTATATCGTTGTGGTTCTCGAGTTTTGTCTGAGGTAAACCAGCATCTCGTTTTATCCAAGTTTGCCGTCCACATGAAACTAACGAATCAGAATATTACGCCGATCACCGTTTCGGGATGTCAGTCGCGCTGAATGTCGCGTTGTACGCCACTATGCACTCCTTCAAGCTTCAACGCTGGTTGGTCCGCATGCATGACGCATGACTACAAACTAGCCCCGCGCCGGAAGTTGAGAAATCGAGGGGGTCGTCAGAGTTAAGAACTTGGCGGGACTGTTCAGGTGCGGAAAACCCGCAAATTCGAACTGACTACTCACAGGGCTTTTATACTCCTACCAATATGTACTATAAATAACAACCGGAGGATGACAAGTCAGAGTCTACAGCGAGAATGGTGATGAATGGGTGCTGGTCGGTGGAATGCGCCGTACCGGTATTGGGTGCAGCGATGCACTTGATAAGTATGTCAACTTCTTTAGTCAACGGTGGGCCTAGAGACTACACTGATCATTATCGCCTTGGGTCTGGTCTCACGGACAGCTCACACACATGCCATGGCCAGCCCATGCCCGAGAGTGGCCCTACACAACTAGCAGCGTTGTGCAGAGATGAAACGAAGACACTTCCCATCAGCCTGGAGCTGATCAATCATCTGTGCTCATCGGAGAACTATAAAGCAGGCGCAGCATGCAATCTATCTTTGTATTCACTTAACTCTCATGTCTTCTTCCCCCGCCATTGGAAAACGCGTCCTTGTACGTCGAATTCGTCTTGTGAAGTCCTCGCCAAGTTCAAAGTCAACTGCAGGTCACCGGCGGTTCTGGTTTCATTGCCCACCACATCGTCATCCAGCTCCTGGACCAAGGATACCTTGTACGCGCGTACGTTTTGTGCGCTTCTCTTCGACCGTGCGAAACTCAAGTCGGCCTTGCAGAACCGCTCGTGGACGCAAAGTTGAAGGCTTGAAAAAAGCACTCTCCGCCGATTATGACACCAGTAAATTCGAGGTCGTTGACGTCCCCGACGTTGCTGCTGGCGATCTCAGCCAGATCGTGAAAGGTCTTTTTTTGCTCTGTTAACCAGCATGTCCTAATTCAAGACGTAGACGTTCAGTACATCATACACACTGCAGCCCCGGTGGTCGGACGGGCTGATCTCGACACTTCTATCCGGGTATCTGGGCTTTGCTTTACGATGTCAATTGTTGAGGTCTGAACATCGAACAGACGGCCGTCCAGGGCTCTCTCCATGTCCTAGAGGCAGGGTACAACGCGGGCGTTCGAAAGGCTGTGATGCTCACATCCATAATCTCGTTTCCTGGCGGTGGACCATACGGTGTCGATGGTTCATATGGTCCCTCCGTACTGCCGACTACGCAACTGATTGTTATGTCTCTAGATTTCAACCCTATTACCAAAGAACAAGCCATTGCGTTCGGGCCGTGGGGTGTTTACGCCGCCGAGAAGACATGGGCTGACAAGGCCGTAGTCGAGTTCCAAGATACCCACCCGGATATGGACGTCACGTCGCGTAAGCCGTCGTCTATGTGTGCTCGATTCTTTCTCAACTGCCTGAACAGTCGGGCCCTCATGGGTATACGGCCCTCTCGCACCTGGCTTTGAACACATCGTAACCGAACCATACACCGGCGCTTTCAGCTCCAACCAGTATGTCTACGGGCTCATCAATAAGCACACGGAGTACGAGCAAGCCACGGACGCCTCTGTCGATGTCCGTGATGTGGCGCGCGCGCACGTCCTCGCACTCACGTCGCGCCCATCCGCGAGGTGGGACACAAGCGATACCCTGTCATCTCGCCCCACTCCTTTAGCTGGCCCCAGGCTATCGCGTTGATTGAAAAAGAAAGGCCGGCGCTGAAGGACAGGCTTCTTGCTGTTGAGAAGGTGTCTAGCGAGGAAATGAATCCGAGTCGCCTTGGGCTCGGGAATGAAGCACTGGAAGATGTTGTGGGTTTCGAGAAGGGAGGGTGGACGCCGTGGGAGAAGATGATATTGGATGCGGTGGATAGCTTGGTTAGAGTTGAGGATGCGTGGAAGGCGAGAGGGCTTGCTGTCAGTCCGCCGGTTAAGATACAACTAGAACCCTAACCCAGTTTTGATGCCTGCAATGTTTTTGTCCCGAACGCTCACCAGCTTCCTTTTGTCTCCTCGGAAACTTCCCTCAAAGAGTCTTTTTTCTTGACAACGATCTCATATAGGCCGTCTGTAAGTGCTGTGCATGTTGTTGCAGGTCTTAAACCTGTTTCGGATCCGAGGTAAGGCAGGAAGGAGGATTACTTTCTCGGCAAAGCTCCTCTGAGAATTACCGAGATGCGGCAAGTGTACACGCTTCATTTCACGTCAGCCAACTAAACATGTGCACTTGGCAGGTTTCAAGTCGCCAAGTCGCCAGACCTATGGCGAGAGGGAACTTCCAATACCACTAGCTGAACGTTGAAGAAGGTTTGCGGCGCCAGCGTGGGGGAAAGCGCGCCAGTGATATCGCGCGCTTTAGTCGGTCTGTTCATGTGACTTCTCACTCAACTCTTAGCTTTCAGCCTGGCAGTGGTATAGCGGATTTCGGTGACCGAAAGCTCGCTTATTAAGGAATGCCTTTGTGGCGCTTTCATCTGATCCCGCGGTACCCCAACCGAATTTCAATATTTGACGGCCTGAAGGCTGAAACTCGTCGGTAACCGAGATGTTCCTTCTCTTAAAGGTCGCAGTCTCAAGGCGTCCGAAGCTCTCATCTTGCCATGTCCCCAGTCTCTGAATCCTCGAATCACGACAAACGAGTGCTTGTAATTCGCGCCTCTCGTTTCTTATGGCGCGCCAATGGCTAACGTATCGGTGAATAGGTGACTGCTGGCTCTGGCTTCATTGCCCACCACATCGTTCTTCAGCTCTTAGAGCAGGGCTACTTCGTGCGTGCGTGAGTATTGTTACGTCCTAGTAAGCCCGTCTATTCCCATAATCTGACCTGCCTTACTAGCACCGCTCGCGGGACCAAAGTGGAAGGCTTGCGCAAGCGCTAGCGGAGAAGTACGATCCCAGTAGCTTCGAAGTCTCCGATGTTCCAGATATCGCATGTGCAGATTTCAGCGAGATTTTGAAAGGTAGTGGCCTCTAATACTTATTTTGAAAGAATGTGTTCTGATGGTAAGTTCTAAGATATTCGATACATCATACATACCGCCGCGCCCGTTCCAGGAAGGGCTGATTTCGAGACAGCACTGAGGGTGAGCACTGTCCTCTAGACCATTCCTCCTCTCAACTCAAGTGTCACCAGACGGGCGTCCAGGGATCTTTGAACGTCCTGGTACAGGGATACAAGGCGGGGATTAGGAAGGTCGTCGTTACGACATCTATGGCCGCTTTCCCTTTCAATGGGCCGTTCGGCGTAAATGGTACGCAGCCTAATGAACCTTCTATTTCACATCTGATACTTGAACAGATTTCCACCCAATCACCAAGGAAGAAGCTGCTGCAGGCGGGGAATGGGGCGCCTATGTTGCTGAAAAGACTTTCGCCGACAAGGCTATTCTCGAGTTCAAGAGGGCTCATCCCGACCTGGATGTCACTACACGTAACTATTCATCCAAGTTGTTCGGAAGCTATCATCTTGATATATTCAAACAGTTGCTCCCAACTGGGTCTATGGTCCCCTCGCGCCAGGATTCGAACACATAATTCCAGAGCCAAACTACTCCGCCATCTCGACTGACGGCTACATCTACGGGCTTCTGGACAAGAACGTTGGCAACTTCCCTCCGACAGCAGGATATGTGGACGTGCGCGACACAGCTCGCGCTCACGTCCTCGCTTTGACGTCTCGCCCATCCTCTGAGGTGGGAGATAAGCGCTATTCCCTCTGCTCGCCCCACCCGTGGGTCTGGAAAGATGTCCTCGCTTACCTCGCCAAGGAGCGACCAGAGTTGGAACACCGCCTTTTCGACGCGGACAAGGCTCCGGACTTGCCGCCGTTCCTAGAGAGCGAAGTATTTCGGGATGTTCTCGAGGAGGTGGTAGGTCTTAAGGTGGACTCCTACGTCCCGTGGCAGAGCACGATGCTGGATACCGTCGATAGGTTAGTGGAGGTTGAGAATGCTTGGAAAGCGAAAGGATATGACGTCCGTGTACCATCAGCGCCCCCGGTGCAATTTTAGTTGGACTTATGAATCTGCGTCAACCTGTCGAACGTGTAGACCGCGGTACAGAAAAGCTGTGGTTATGGCCTCCTTCCCTTGTACGTGGCCGAGAAAGTCTTCGGCGACAAAGCTGTAGTATGTATTAGTATTTCACCGGTAATTCGCCGCCTCTTGGTGTTTGCGGAAGCAGAAGCATTTTTGGCTCTTTACTACTTGTACTTGGGGATGCGCGCCACCTTGACGTAACGGTTAAAGTGGAGCTCGTAGATCGTAGAATCGTAATGTTCGCCCTCATCTTGCTCCGAGTCTTCCATTATCTGAACAGACCTGGCATCCAGTACTATACGTTCCCTCCGCCGTCTTCGCAAGAAGTCAAAATAATAAAAGGAAGCATGTCTATATATGTAGCTAGCGGGATACCCGGAAAGGGCTTCTCGTCCGGCATATGATGAAAATCATAGCTACCTTCAGAATGATTACACGTTGTATCTTCATCATCGTACACCGAGGACGAACAGCGGAATAGATACTTAGAATAACTCACGAGCACGATGATCAGCGTACTCCCAGCAGCGGGTTGTCAGTCATCAGTTGTAACAAGGCCTGACTTGAGTATTGATCACAAGATTCAGAATGAGAAGAATGAAAAATGTCAGAGATGTTCAAAGGTTCTTGAAAGGCATGAGTGTGTCAGCTGGAGCTTGTGGCAAGGAACAATGATGAGATACGAGTTGAGCACGCTGGACGAACCATGTACGATGACAATGGGAGCTTCTAAGAATGTGGAGACTCACAGAGAGTCTCAGTAGTCAAAAATAGAGTAGCGTTCTGATCGTAGCTCGTGATCGGCGCAGTCACGCCGATGTCAATCCTTGTTTACCTCGTTCCTTGTGGTCCATCCCTTTCGTCCAACAAAGGACTCTTTCAGCAAGTTCTGGTCGCTTCCTGTTCGCTCCCGAATATCTTACGAGCAGCCTGTCAAGGAATTATCCATACCAGATGCTAAACTTGAACCGATTTCACGACCACTTCGCGCCAACGCGTCTGCATGCCAGAGGATACCCAACATTCTCTGCATACGGGAAATTGGCGACACCTTGCAGGTCTTTCTTTCCTTCCGACTGTTCTTGTGGTAGCCTTAAGGCTTCTGAGCTCCGAGTGCGTTAATCATAAAGCGGCGGGAGAGCGGTATCTTGAAACTCC
Organism: Hymenopellis radicata; assembly: GCA_015501595.1. Classification (NCBI taxonomy): domain Eukaryota; kingdom Fungi; phylum Basidiomycota; class Agaricomycetes; order Agaricales; family Physalacriaceae; genus Hymenopellis; species Hymenopellis radicata. Next base: position 48,123 of record JADNRX010000350.1, read on the forward strand.
TGAGGTACCATTATAAATCTTCCTGCTACAAGCAATTGTCGATCCGCGACCGCGTAATCTGATACACAAGGATCTTTTGTAATATAGGGATGAACGGAGGTGCGAGTTTTTAACTTCCACACCTCCCAATTCATGCAGTCGACGGTCCAGTCCAGTCCTTGACGCGTAAAGTGAGGGACATTGTCCCCTCGTGACATGTCACTGGCAAAGTTATGAGCGCCGTCTTGGGTGCATCCATACAATGTAGTGAAGCGTTCGCCGGTGTTGATTGTCCCGATCATGGCATAGCTCCACTCACTGTCAGGATCGCCACCGTTATGATGACTCAGTTGATGTACAAAAGTTCAGAGAGAGCATCGAGGACAGCCATCATTTTACTTCGAGGGGAACAAAGTTCACGGCCCCACCATATACAACTCCGGCTCACAGTGGCTGCATGGGTCCTCGACGACAAATGAATCTCTCCATTGGTAGTTCCTTGAAGGCGAGAACAGTAAGATACTCTCCATTTACTGATGTCATTCACGTAGGCCAGTCAGGAATCCGAATAGACATTTGTATTGAATCTATTCTATGTGAACTGAAAGAAATGTTCACGTTCACCAAGATGCCTGCCAGGTACGCTCGCCCATGACAACTTTTCTGACAGAGTAGGCTGCCAGACTTCCGAGGGAGTGGCGTAGATGGTCGGAAGAGCCAGAGCCGCAATTGTAGGTGGCGTAAGAGGTGCACGCGCTTCGGAGAGTGCATGAAGACATCAGGAAGACATACCCGGTTCATGACTGAACCATAATTTCTGAATAGGACAGGCAAGCGCAGGTGCCCTTACAGAAATAGAATAATTCAAAGGAGAAACGGCGTACGTTAACGTGACGAGTACACGCCCAGTTGTGACGGCTCTGTGCCAGTGAAAAACAATATGGGATGGGATTAATTTTCACTGCGAGAAGTAATTTTTTTCTCTACCATCGTATAAAAGGAGGCTGAAAAAGCAGTGAATACCTCAGACTGCAGTCCACCAGCTCTTTCGCATAACCAAAATGTTCAAGCTTACCGCCACATTCTTCGCTCTGCTCACGACCGCCGCTTTGGCGATGTCAGTCGTTGATCGTGCGGAGACCGTCTCTGCGAGCTCCAGCATCGAGCCCGCTCCCGATGTCGTCACCGTCCTCACGACGTGCGACGAGATTTACCTGGGTGGTTTCTGCTACACCTGGACCTCGACCACCTTGCCCACCGGATGCTTCAACCTCGCCTCATCAGGCCAACAGGACACTGTCTCAAGTGCCTCTACTCCTTCCGACATCGAGTGCACCCTTTTCCAGTAAGCCATCCTCCGAGTTGATTAGATGTGAGTGGTCGTTAATTCTTTATGCAGAGACGAGGGATGTTCTGGAAGGATCCAGTATATCGTTGGAACTATCAACGACTTGGGCACCGTCGCGTTCGATAACGCCGCGTCGTCCTTCAACTGCAGAAACTGGTGAAGCACACGAGTGCCAGTTAGTAAAGTCAAAGGTAAGATTGTTCCTAGTCCAGTAATCAAGAGAGGATGCGAAAGCTGATATCTTGCCCAGGAATTGAAAGTCGTTCTCTAGCCGCTATGAAAGTTTTGTAAATCGTTCAGTATCAGTGTTACCAGGAAATTGTGATGTACTTACGTGAAAAAACAAGTCGCTCTTTGGTTGATTATTATGGGACCGTGCTCGTTCGCACATGACCTGTCTGCAGAAGTATGAAGGAGTCTTCATCTATTATGAAAGACAAAAAGCAGTACCATCTCAACGCTTTTCCGACGGCTGGTCAGGTCGCGGGACCATCGTTTCGCCTTCTGCCTCGGGCGTATATCTCGGAGGCGGTTCGTCGGACACTAGCTCTGCAGCACCCTCATCTACTCCCGCATCGCCGTAATCTGGTCACTCGGCACATTCACGTCCTCCTCCTCCCCTGTCCCCTCGCCCGATGGAGCGCTCGTACGTCGCCCACCTTTCTTCGTTCCTTCAATAAGCATAACCATCTCCGCTTGGATCTGCCGCATCTGGGCTTCGAGTGCCTCCTGACGCGTCCGCCGAATTTCAGAGGTGCTAAACGTAGACACGGATATCCCGTCGGAATGACGGCCTGCGTCGCGATACGTCACCGCAGATATCCCTCGCGAACACAAAAGGCGTGTTGTGATTCTACTTGGTCTTTACATGACTCGGATCATCTCTTCTCGCAGAATATGACGCCCCGTTCATCCGTCTCAAAGTATGTCCTTCGTGTAGCTGGCAGGCATTCATTGAGAATCCAACCCTCAAGCCGCGCCACCTCCGAGTATTCCAGGTCGTCCATCAAGAGGACGTTCAACACTAGATCTTCTAGCTTCCTAGTGAGAACACTCGCTGTAAGTGCAGCATCCAAGGGACTCCATGCACGATTCGATATTGCCGCAGAAGGCAAAGTTTCCTGCTTCATATCAACATCGAGAACCAAATTTACCTCAACATGTCTGAGGTCTGTGGTCTCTGATACGCCGTGCAGGGCGCTAGTGTACATCTCGAGCGCATCAGTCGGCACCATGTAGTGAGTGGCGCCTGGCGCGGGCTCATATGTCGAACATTTGATGTGCGTCCAGAATTTGAACGTTGAAATGTAGGACAGGTTGATGAACAAATTGGCATCAATTACTGGGTATGCCAAAGCCTGTTAGCGAAATGAACTCGCGGATTAGAAGCGATTGCCTACGATTTGCTTGAAAAATAGTCAACTCCTCCAAGTACTTTCTCATCCGCTTCAAGAGCTTATTTAATCTTTTGATAATATCGGACCCACCGCTCATATTCGAGATCTGGAGGACTCTAACATCACAGAGGGGGGAATATTTTTTGCTGGTCAGGAAATCCACAAACCGGTGGTCGGCCGGGCTCATGATGTGCAGCCGTAGCGTATCGGCACAGAAAAACTCTCTATCCTCCGGCGGCTGTGTTGTATGTTTCCACGAGGCGGGATCATCAAAATCAACGAGCGGACGGTCGGACGTGCCATTGACGTAGAGAGGAAATCCATCGGGGTTGAGCCCGTGGGGATTCCAGTCTTCGAATCTGCCGGACTGCAGGGTACCAAGGTCAAGGAGATGTACGTCCACAACGGCGCGGAGGACGGCTACTAGGATGTCCATCGGTATCACGCAGGCTTTGAGCTGCAGAGTGTGGAGACTGAAGGTACACCGTCTGAGCGCACGGGGTAAGGCTTTGGATCCATCATCCAGAGGTTCAGTCCCTCCAGAATCAAACGTTCGAGGTTCCTCATCTCCGGAATAAATCTAAGAAATTCCGACAGAACAGTGTGTCGGGAAACGGGGAATCGAGGAACCCTCCCAAATGTGCTCTCTCGTAGATGAAGAACGCGAATGTACCCCGCAATATCAGGCGTACTTTCAAGAAGGGCCTTAAGATTGCAGAGGGAGGATTGGATGCGCCGATATGCTTCATCGGCATGATCCTCGCAGTGATGCGCGTGGTGGCTTATAACGACCGAGTTGAATGTACGGCGACGAATAGTAGCCAGCGTTTCTGGCCATACTAGAGCCATAGCTCCCAGGTCTGCGTCGTCGAGTTCATCGATAATAGAGGATTTGATCTCGAGAGGGAGCCTCGAGTACACAGAGTCCTAAATGACATATCACAGCCCTCAGTCAAACGACGAGTTACGAGTAATGACCGAAAGAACGCGTACCTGGAATGCCATTCAAGTAGTTGCAGTTTCACAAGAAATCAGGTGAAAGAGAAAGCGCATCGAAAGAGCAGGTTGTGGTTAAAAGCAAAGGTAGGTACACCCTTACATGTCAGGAGTGATCACGCGTGCGTCCGGCAACTGCCGGTAGTACTCTCTTTCTCCCATCTCAAACATTTACAGTTTGTTCGTTCTCTCACTGATCATAAATGGAATATAGCATAGTATAGAATGCATTATAATAGTATATCTATCTCAGAAAAACGGCATTTCTAGTATCTGTCAGTCACGAGAGGCTGTCCAGCTTTGAATTCATGTTTAGTTTGGAACGAGACGACGGAACTTACCACGTGGAGGCGTATCCACTCAAGATGGGCCATGTCGCGCAACAACTGTCTCTTGAACCGCACCGCGTCGTTTATCTCCTTGCGCCGGAAAAACGCGTCCCTTCGACGGTACTTCTCTGCCCACGCGCCTGTGTTCGGCGGTGAGGTTGTACTCGCCATCGGGGTGCCATACGAGCTGCCCTTCGGGACGCGCCTTATACTCGCCGACCTTGGAGCGGTCCTCTTCTGTCAAGACGTCCAGCGTTATGAATTCGATCGAGAGGAGCCAAGCGATGGTGCGAATATCAAAGAGGTTTACGGGGTGGAATGGTGAAAATACACGCTCAGTACCAATGCTAGTGTCGTCCACGCGGAGATCCAAGAATGGGTACTGGACTTGTCGGACGGGTGGGACGTTCTCTCGGCTCTGGCCAAAAGTCTGGGTTCATGACCTTGTGCGTTATGATGTCTGCGACGGCGCGCGCGCCTGGCGGGCGGATTGGGAATGCGTTGTTCGGGATCTGTCCATGGTAAGATAATGAACATTATTGCTTCTATCACAAACTCACCGAGTCTCGAGAGGTCAGGCATCTTCGCTTTCTTGAGATCAAGACAGCGAATTGGGCAATGCGTAGTGGTGGTAAACAAACTTAACAAAGCCCTGCCTGTGTGTGTGGACGCAGTCGCTGTCCCGTGACTTGAAGGCAGCGACAAAAGCGATCAGAGTCACGAGCCCTGTCGCCATTGTTCGAATTTTCGGGGGCGTTCCGCATGGAGTTGTGTATATCCCACAGTAGCCCTTGTACACAGAACACTTCCTTTGTCATCATGCTGTCTGGATGCTTCAAGCACCTCATTACACAGATATCAATGCATATATAGTCTAAATTTATGTGCGCCACAGTTCTTGAATGACCTTGTTGTGTTCTCTCAATCGTCCAGTATTTTAAGTCCTAAGCTGCAAATACCCTAGCTCTTTCGTTGCACTCATTACGTTCCCGACAATTTACCCTTTGCACTTAATCACTGGCAGTAGTAGTTGGGGGTCCGCAGTCGTGATAACTCATCGTTGATCGAAGCACCCACGGACATCTCCCTCGCGTTCTCGCAGAAATCAAACCTCGTTCGTCCCTCTCAAAGTACGTCCTACATATTTGTTTAATTGCTCATACGTTTGTACTTGCAGATACATAAAATGATATGGAAGTGGGATGGAAGTTGTATGTAAGGCATAAATAAAATGGTAGATCATGAAATTAAAGCAGGCATTGTGCATCATGCAGCATACGGATGCCATCGGCTGGACTTGCGGTTCGACAAACGCCTGACAGGTCCACACTCGGACTGTTCATCCTCGTCAGCGCCGCCGCCCAGCAGAGGCCTCTGAAGCGGCGACCCACCAGGGGTCCACACGCCTCTCTTCCATGCAAAGAAATCCGTCCCACATCGAGACCGGCCCCGACTGGGTTTCTCGCGCACACGAAGTGTTTGAATCGCGATGTCGTGCCAATCCTCTTCGCGGCTGTTTCTTGGGAACGTTTGGGGTCTCTTCTTGCTCTTGATTTGCGTGTTGTTGAGAGTGACTAGCCGGTACTTGCGGATGGTGTCCTGGGATGTTTCTTCACAAGAGTTCATTCGACTCCGGAGACTGACGCGTTTTCCGGTTTCAATATGCTGTGGACCAGCTTATCAGAGAGGCATGCGGATAGCAAAAAGGTTACGTACAATCATAATGGGACTTTGGTCATTGTTCACGATGGATCGCCGCTTGGTTTCCCAGAATCGAGCGTATGCAAGTTTCCAGAGCGTTCTGTCCTGACGTGTGGGGTTCCAAGGACCTCTGACAAACCAGGTTCTGATGTAATCAGACGAAGATTGATACTGATTCAGAGCGACGCGGTCCTCGAGAACCAGATCTTCTTTTTGAATGAATTGCAGTTTCAACAGGCCGCTGAGCGTACGGGTGTTGAAGGCATTGCACACGTGGAACGGGCAAAAGGATTCAACCTCCTTGGAAGACGGGTCAGATAACTGGTGCTTGACACCCCTCAAGGTGATTGGTAGATTGTGGAACAAACTGTCGATGTAGAAGCGTGCGATGGGGGATGGGCAAAGTAACGCCGCGAGTGAGGGTGAGTCCATGGAGATGATGGTGGTTCTGGTGAAGGAAGGTTACGCGTCCGTGAGCAGTATTTATAGTGCGCGAACAAGTCACGGGACTGGAACGATTGTCCATTGTTCTGTGGCGACATGTCCTTTTGGGTGAAGCGCCGGAAAAGACGGCAATACGGTTGTTACAGATGAATCCCACAAGGTAATGAAAGGTTCCATAGGCGAATCGAGTGAGACTAGCTCTCGACGCAGCTGAGTTGTGGGACTCTGGCAAGGCAGAGCGTCACAAAGAGTCACGTCAGCAGTCCACAAACCGTAAACGGCAATCGCTTAGAAAGGAAACTCCGATTTCCCTCCTCCGCCCACGGTCGACCGCCGCTTGGACCATGTTATGGCAACGCGTACGGCTCCACGACGAGCACCGACGTTGATTGTACCGACGACCTCAAAGTCCACCGTAAACCTCGAAGACTGGGAGGCAAAGGCGCCGTTGGACGACCTCGAAATACGCAGCATTGGACTTGTCAAGACAGCTAGCGAAACGCTGCCTCTGCCCTTGAAGGTGGGCCACGTTTACTTACCATAGCCTTCACTAAACTCTTTCTAGTACAACGATGACGAGAACTTTCCCTCACGTCCGTCGACACCCAAGACGAAACTTTTAGGCCCTAATTCGCGGCCTGGAACACCCAATTCGTCGCGCGCAACGCACAATCTGCATCCTAAACAGCCCGTTCAGACTCCACAGCAGTTTTATGACTGGTTCGCTGTCATTGACCGGTCTGTCTTGCACAGTCAGGAAGCCCATTTTCGCGCCCACGTAGCGTCTGTGTCGGATCACCTATCGACCTGCGACTTTCTACTGGAGAGAATCAACGAAATAGATCATGAGGTTGACCAGATGCTGCAAGGCTGGACTAGTGTGGAAGAGGGAGGGAAAAGTCTCAAGGATGCTTGTGAGCGTTTACTGGAAGAACGCGTAAGTAGTTGCCTGCGTATTTTTGAGTTGGCCTTACAAGTAACTCAGGACCGTCTGTTACAACTCACGGACGAGATTGGGACCCGGCTGGAGTATTTCCAAGAATTGGAACATGCCACGCGAATGCTCAACCATCCCGGAGAGTCTCTTGTCCTCCAATCCGACTTTTTATACATGGTGGAACGCGTGGATATTTGTATCGACTATCTCAAATCCCATGTAAGCTTTTCCTCGACAATTTCTTCTCGTTCTCATGGTCATAGCGACATTTCCGTGAAGCAGAGGTATATCTGCTCCGCTTCCAGCAATGCATGACACGCGCCATGACTCTCATCAAGATGTATTTCGTCGGTTCATTACGAGCGCTGTCTGCGGATATCTCCAGACGGCTTTCCGAGAAGGACGTTTCCTCCACCGCCCAGATGCATCTTCTCTATACGCGCTTTAAGAGCGTTTCTCCCCAGCTCTCCCCTTTACTCCGCGAATTGGAAAGAAGGGCGTCGACCCATCACGAAGAACTGGCGTCTCTACTCTCAGAATGTCATACTGCGTACCTCAGTACACGCAAGTCACTCCTTGTCGGGCGGTTGATGCAAGAAATCAAAGGCTTGGATCCCACTCGTACAGAACTCGTAGCGTTAACTCGTACGGGTTGCAGTTATCTGAAGGATCTTTGTGTTGAAGAGTTTGACCTTTTCCGGGTATTCTTCAATTCCGGAGAAGACCAGCTTTAGTACGTCCATGAACTCACTTGCAGATCTGTGCTGAATCCGTTCTAGTCAGTACCTCGAAAATCTATGCGATTATCTGTACGACGATCTGCGGCCGCGTATTCTTCATGAACCGCGTTTAACAGCGCTTTGTGAAGTCTGTACTGTGCTGCAGGCGCTAATGGTCCTTGATCGCCCCGACGTTGATCTCGACGACGAGGATGGGGTTGACGAACTTAATCTTGACCTCGATGGCAAGCAACGGGGACTCCATCGATTACACATTAGTCAATTGCTCGAGATGGTGCTACAAGACGCGCAGACTCGTTTGTTCTTCAAGGCTCAGTCTGTAATTCAGACCGACATCCGTTATTATGTCACCAAGCCAGAGGATTTGGCATATCCGGATATCCTGCTGCGTAAGGCTATTGCTTCTGGTAATACCCGTACTAATGTATATTGCAGAAGCGAGAAAACCGGTGTCGGCTCTTGATCTCAAGGAGAAGCAAAGCATCAGCGAGATTTTCACGGCCGAATCTTTGGCGAAACAAGACACCTGGTTTCCGACATTGCAGACAACGTACTGGGTGCTCTCACAACTGCGGCCCTATGTTAAAGTAGGCATCTATGCAATGTTCTTCCAAGGTTGTTGCTGATAATGGTATCCTAGCCTGCAATCTTCGAGGACATTTCTCAAGAGGCCCTCTCACTTTGTCAACAGTCCTTGGTTTCGGCATCCGAGATAATCAAAATGAAGAACCCACCCACGACTAACCTGGACGGTCAACTGTTTCTAGTGAGACACCTCCTCATTATGAAGGAGATAACGAACAACCTCGAGCTTGTTCAACGAGATTATGATCCTAATAGCATCAATTTCTCTGGCGTAACTGGTGCGCACGTTCTCTGGACGATGTGTATTACCTTGCCTAACCAATCTTCCAGATGCCTTGGCGTCGATGCTAAGTCGAACAACAGCCATGCTCCCTGACGCCCTGTTTTCAACCTTTGGAGTTCCGCGTGGAGAACGAAGTATTGGCGGGGTTAAGCACGTACGCTTTCATTCCCTTCTGATTGTCACTAAAGCCAAGCTGAACCTCTTTGGCAGGGTATTGACCATGAGCTGCGCCGCGTTTTGTTC